>JAQZBX010010689.1:0-43924 GCA_029593785.1 Cabassous unicinctus
GGTGAGTCTCTTGTAGACAGTATATTGATGGCTGATATCTAAAACTATGGAACACTTCATGAATTTGCATGACATCCTTGCACAGGGGCCATGCTAAGATTCTCTATCATTCCAATTTTAGTATGTGTTCTGCCAATACAAGCACTTTTAGATTCTCTTTAAGCAGAGGAGCCTCATTTTACCCATTTGATCTCAACATTTAGAGATCTAGTCTAAAATAAACAGTCATTGGTGCCTGGGAGTTTCCATAACTGGACAATCTTCTGTCATGATTCACTCAAGAAATACAGCTGAAGGTTATGGATCTTTGTGACATCAAAGGCTTACCATGGTGTCATATTAATGGCCATCCTCTGGCTTCCCTCATTCTGGGCTCTGAGGCAGGCCACAAGTTTACCTAAAATACCTGTGTTCAGTTAGAACACCAGACTGCCTTATAGGACCCTTCATAGGCTGTGCAGGACTGTGTGTCTTCTCCACTGAGGCCCAGGAATTGTGGAGAATGTGTGCTTACCTTACGCCTCATCCTTTAGGAAAGGAGTAGCAAATTCAAACAAATAATCCTCCAACAATTATTTATCACAGATGTCCCTAATAGCCCTGAGTTTTTTGGCATTTTGGGCTTGGCAGTATTAGTACAATCCTACATCCACCCCTTACACTATCCTCTACAAAAGCAAAATAAGATGTAATGGGGATAATATTTTTAAACTGTTTTCTGGTGTTTTCTTTATTCCTGTAATCTTCATTGCCCTGAGACAAGTCACTGAATCAATGGCATGCATTACATTAGGAGAAAAAAAGTGACAGCCTAAAACAAAGGGCATTTTGAAAAACAGACATTGTTCTTTAAAAAAAAAAGGGATGTGGTGGTTCTAAATTCCCCAATTTTTTCTTAATATATCAAGAGAGAAACTATGACTTCTGAGTGACAAAGAGCTTTCCCCTTGAAGGGACAGGAAGCTAAATGAGTGTTCAGTAGTGAGAATGATAAGATGTGCAGTAAGTGAGAATGGGGTAGATTCCCCATCAGAAGGAAACAGGGTTATGGTGCAGTATTACATTGTTCTGGGGCTGATATGAACACATCACCAGAAACTACCTCATTCTGGAGTAGGAGGAAGCCTGCGTATTCCAGCTGCCAATGGAAAAAAGAAAGAATGGAAAGATAACAAAGGAAAACTTACTCTGCTTTCTTATTTTTATTTCCATGACTGGCAAACATTTGGCTTTAAAGCTCTTCATCCATCCTGTCCCAAAGCTAGAGAAAAGGAGCACTCTCAAAGCTCTGTAGTACCAACCTTATCTGCACTACACTTTAAAGTACAGAAAAGCTGCACCCTGTCCTTGGTTTTCTTTGTGCTTTCCCTTGCCCTGTGAGACATAGTCAGCCTAGCAGGGTATCTCTATGCTTCTCACTTCTAATCACTTCTTTATGCTCTGTTTTTTTATAGATTATTATTTTTTATTTACTTAAGCTACAAAGCCAAAAATAACCCAAAATCATGAAAAAATGTGCTTTTTCCCCTTATTTTTAACTCCTATGTAGAAGGTTACAAGAAAATGCAAGGAAAAACAATTGTTTTGTGCTCCTAGTCTAAAAGAAACATTGAGCAATCTACACAATTTTAAAAATACTTTGGCTCATAGCCTATGAAGAAAGGAGGATAAAATCACCATTTTCTTGTTATTCTGCAGTTGATGAAAGTCAAGCTTGCAGGGAAACCTGCAACAGCCTGTCCTCAGTCTTGCAAACACCATCAATCCAAATGAGTTCTAGTGAAAGGTCTCAGTTTTTCTCATATGGTGCATACCTTATTTATTTATTTATTTTTTATTCCTGTATTTCCATTTTTCTAAAGCAAATATGAGAACACATAAAAGAAATGATAGTTCACTCTCTCAGTAGCAGGAAATTCAAAAAGGAGATTCATTTTGCATCTTTAACAGACAGACCCATTAAAATACATATTTTTCAAAAAATGAATGGAATATTCTCTCTTGTTTGCACCAGGGGTCAATAATGAAAGCAGAGGAACCCTGATTCACATGAAAAATTAGGAAGAAATTTTATTTTAGGTACAGGTAAGTATATTGACTTACTATATATGTCTCAAAGTCAGAGTTTAAACACCAGGCACTAACACTTCAAGAGGATCTTCAATTCATGAAATGTCACAGTCTCACAATAAAAGCTTCCAGGAAAAATACTAAGTGCCTGTTCTCTTTCACATTACCTAAGTTCTCAACATATTTTTAAAAATAATTCTCAGTCTGATCACATGCTGGTTGAGCCCTGAATCTCAGCAAAGTTACAACACTTACTCTCCAGGTCATTGGACTTACCCAGGACAAGAAACTAAAGGATGATGATGTATAACACCCATCCCACGAAACAGAGAGTATCTACAACTGCAAGCAAGACAGTTCCATCCAAATGCCCCATGGGAACTAAGCCCCGTCTCAATCAGAAACACAGTGGGCATCACCATCCCCAAATCCTCAAGATTGAGGATGAACAAACATAAGGGGGGATGCAACTATGGACTAAAGTAGACTTATGATTATTCTAGCAATTGAAGAAATTCTAACATTGATATAAAGGCAGTGGTCAACAGAGTTTCTGAGGGGAGGGAAAGGGAACAATAAATGTTACATCGGGCATTGTTGGGACACTGGAATTGTCCTGCATGACATTGCAATGACAGATACGGGCCATTATATATTTTATCAAAACATAAAATTGTGCAGTGCATGGTGTATACCATAATGTAAACTATAGTCCATGTTTAGCAGCAATGCTTCAATGTGTGCTCATCAATTGTAACAAATGTACCACATTAATGAAAGATGTTGTTAATGGGGGAAAGTGTGGGAGGGATATATGAGAATGCCCTATATTTTTGATGTAATATTTATGTAATCTAAAGCTTCTTTAAAAATAAAAAAAATGTAATTGCAACTGCAAAAATTAAAAAATAAATATACCTCAGAAGACAAGTCCATCTTATTCACCAAAGAATGTCTTATTTGTGACTCTGCAAAGGACAAAATACTACACAAAAATAAATAATATTCCTTAGCCTATTGGAGTATACCATTTACATGTGTTCTAAATCTACTACCTATAACGTCCAAGCCAAGCCTTAAGGTATAAATGGACTTCATATACCTAAACAGACCCTCTTATTGTGACCACTGTAATGACAGAGGAATTCCTTGGTATTGTTAAAAATATCAAGCATTTGAGAGGTCTGAACACAACAGAGGAAAGGGAATCAGGGATCCAGGAGCCTAGATGTCCCATCTGAACTCTGCAGCTTCCAGCCCTAAGTATTAGGCTCTATCACATCTCCTCCCAGCTCTTCTTCATCAGAAAGAGGAAGAGACACAGTGGGTCACACCTCACTTTGCTCCCATTTTATGAGTAAAATATAATCTTTGGCTCTGCCCAGCTGCAAAAATGTCAGGAAAGGTACAGAGGAAAATGGACTATGTGGTGATCATTCTTTTTCTGCCACAAGTACATTTCTCCTACCAACAACTGCCATTATTGCTTTTCATCAAAATTTTAGATTGCCTAAAAGTCTAAATAAAGAGAATTTAATAATTAATACACAGCATTTACCAGTGATATGTCATTGCCTAAGATTCTGTCTTCATATAACCAATTTAACTAAATTGTGTCACCATGATTTCAGCCAAAAGTAAAGAAATATCAACCTCCACACATTGAACACACCTTCATTTGATCTAATTGGGCAGCTCAATGGATAGTAAAAATTTAATTGCCATTAGGGATTTTAAATATGAAAATAGCCCTCAGGAATCCTTTACAGATTTTTTTTGGTGTTTGGAGGACTGCAGGGACCCCAGTATGGGAAGCTGTGGCATCTTCACCCATCTCATGGGGGTGATGAGCTTCTCATTGCTCTTCATATCTGCAGCTATAAAATAAAGTAGCTGGACTAGCAATTCTTTAGGGATGTTTCAACCTCTAATATCAAACCATTCTACAGTCATTTTTATAGATAATTTCTGACTGGACTGTATAATGCTGATGGAATTTCTTCTGCTTTCCACCAAAAGTGTTGCACCCCATAGGAAACCAGAAAAGAAATTGCCTGCTTCCTGCCAGATTCGCTTCCTCTCTTCATATCTACTGTGGGTCAAGCGGAGAGCTTTTCTATGAAATGATATTCACAAGCTCCTTCAAAAATGGTGCTCAGTGCCATTGAAAATAAATACGACTTTCCTTTGAAACAATGTTTACCTTTAATATATTTGAATTGCCATTGTTAATTAAAGCTTTCTTTTTAGGATACTCTTCTCTCTTTTAAATACAAATCCATGTTATATATCTTTTCTGATTATCATAGGAGGCAACCGTTCAAGTTGCCCAAGGAATTTGGGATATGCATTTAGTTAACCAACATTTCCCAAGGTTTTACTTAAGTTTCAGACCTCCTTTTGGCACAAGGGATACTGAGGTAAATAAGATAAACCTTTTCCTCAAGGAGCACAGTGCCTACTCTTGGGAAGACAGGTTGGTGAAAATTAATTATAATACAACATGATAAATATAAAGATATGGGAAAGAGAAGAGTGATATGTGCTCTGTGAAAACAGGAAATTTTGAAATACACTAGAGCATAAGGGCAGTGGTTTATGAATAATTTTGAGTGAGGAAATATGTTTTGTCAATTAACTTGCCATCATTCCATTCCACTATAACCAGTCTTGTCACTGATACTTGGCCATATTTCATGAAGTACACAGGAATCTCGTAGTGAATAACCACCTCCCCTTTAAAATCACTGGAAAGCATATACATGGGAGCTTCAGGGTAAAATATGCACAACACAAACTCATTTTCTGAAGCATAATGGAGAGATTCCTGGGGGAATTTCTCAACTTTCAAGTTGTCTTCTTTTCTTCTTTTTCTGATTTATTCATTTCTCTCCTCTATTTCACAATTCTTGATTTTACAAACTTCTTTCTTCATCCCATTACTCTTGCTTCATTCTATTTTCATAGTCCCTTTTCTTCAAAATATGAATTTCCTCTTAGTCTCTCCTTGCATCTAAATCAATAGCTTCAGTTTTACCCTGATACTTCAAAGACGCGTGAATGAAAGAGAGTAGGCATTTCTCTGCTTGCATTAATCTTTCTAAAACACAAATTCAGTTATTAGGAAAGGGGCTGTTGCACCAGACATGACATGCAGCCCTGTCATGTCAGTCCAGGTGCCAGAAACTGCAGATCAGGAAGAAAATGGTGTGACCTGTGATTCCATCTGGCCCATGACTTTCCAGCGGCCTTGCTTATAGATTGTCAAAACTATTCATTACATTTGTTGTGAAACCAAAGGCTTAATATCTGTAATTTAGAGGGTTCAATAGGCAGTTAAATTGAGTGAAACTATTTTTGAATGACTACTCTAGTTTCAGAGAAATAGCGGACATTGCAGCTCAGAAGAGCTACATTTATGGCAGCACCAGGAATTTAAGATTATTTATAGCCCTTTAGAAAAGTCCTTTGCTATGCTAAGTAGAGAAACTTTTATCTCTTTTTTTATCTTTTTTTTTTAAATTTATTTTAAAGCTACAGTGTGGACAAAAGGAAAAATTTCTAATGCAGATAGGTTATCAGCCACAACAACAGAACATTAAATGTTTCAAATTGAGCAAAGGTCAATTGTGTTTTCTTTGTTTGTCTTTCACTCTTGGATCTGTGGTTATCTTAAAATGCATGCACCATAGTGAAAATGTGTTTGCATTCAATGGTTTGTGTTCAAGTGTGACTGAAAGGGTGGTAACATGGGGTTCCTTACATGGAGGTCTTTACATGCTAGTCATTTATAAGCAATTCCTTAGACATTTTATTGATAATGAGGATATTTGTCTACTCCTGAAATAAAAGAAGTTTTCTGAACTCAAAATGTATCCCCAAACAGCAGGTGGAAATGATGAGCTGTGTCCTGGGGCTTGATAAGCAAAGGGGATGCAGACACCAGGGTGACTTCCCAGAACAAGAGCCATCCCAATGAGGAAGCTCGTGAGGAAGTGGAGCCACATAGGTGCCCGAGTCCCAGAGGGTTTTCAGAGAGGCTCAGAGGAACATTATTCCATCATGCACAGAGGCACCAGGATCTTTTTGAAGGGCTAGACAAATTGTATCCACTAACTCCAGGAAGAATCTGACCTAGTGAGGCAAACTTGCTAGTTCCCTAACCCAAATCCCTTTCTCCCCTTCTTCCTCACAGATCTAACACTGGTTTTCTTCCAAGTGGCATCATGTCTGAATAAATGAATACAGAATACCTTTAGCATCCTCTCTTACAACTTGGGTGACAAAGCCAGTGAGGTTTAAGTATAGGTTGGCTGGGAATTTCTGGGAAAGTTTAGGTTTCCTGAAATTGATGCAACCCTTTTATCTTGTTACTCTCATCTTCCTTCCTGGAATGAGGACAAGAGGCTGGAGACAGAGCATTCCTTTTGTGATCAAAAGGCAATCAGGGAGATGAAAGCCATGTACTAATGATGATAAGAGCAGAAAACTAGAAGGGGCCTGGGACATTAATGATCTTGTAGACTGTATTTTGCAAGAAACATGAAAATCTAACAAGCCTAATTTCACTGTAGAGAGCCTCCATTAGGTTTCAAATTCAAATGTTTCCTTGAGAATGTTAACAAAATACAGTTCCTGTGGGACATTTCCAGCACATCAAGCAAATAAGCAAATGAACAAACTGAAACAAAACAAAATACACTCCACCAAAACAGTTTAATATGTCAAAGTGTAAGGAATCACTTTTCATAAGTGAAAAGATATGAGAGGGCTTTACTTATTCTGATGTATTCGATTTCGACCAGATGTTGCTGTTTGGTAAATAATAATGGGAATGATGAAACAAAATTTAAAATCCTGCCTTGCAGTGAATGCATCCTTGCAATTATTTGGGCGTATTTTTATATTTTCTAAGCATTCATACAGTTTTTCTTTTCCATTTTTTTCACAGATGCATATAGTTTTAGGAATCATTTTCAGTTATTATCTGATTACTCAATTTTATTATATCCCAACCCATCACCTCCTACTTTGGTCTTCTTCAATTCCAACCCATTGTTCAAATCACTGGCTTAATGAAAACAAGTAGAGTCATTTAAAAATGCTTTTTCTGAGCAGGACACTCTTTGTAAATTTTCCTGAATATTTTACAAGATATTCTGGGCACCAGGATACAAACACATGAAAAATAAGCTAGCAATACACTGTGATAAATTCTAAATGTATGATAATAGAGACATCACATTTGAAAGAGCGAAAGGTTGCTATGCTTGAGCAAGACTTTTCGGTGAAAAGGTATTTAAATGAGCCTCATAAGAGTGAGGAGTAAGTGAATCGAACAGAGTTTTCTAGGCAGAAGGGAAGAGTGTCACCAACGAGAAGACATATGGCAGATGCAGAAGGGATTGCCACAAACTACCAATTTGGCTAGAGTGCAGGTTGAATGGAGGGGGAAGTGGATGAAAGTAGGAATGGCATGTTGAACATTGATTCTAATGGGCCTTGAATTGTAAACTTGGGAGACTGTACTCTGTCCTGTAAATGGTGAGGAGCCTGTATATGTAGAAGATAGCCTCTGATTTAGCATACACTTACTTTTCACTCTTGATAGCAGTAATTTGTTTTTGGAAGTACCAGGGCTGGGGACTCAACCTGGGACCTAGTATGTGGGAAGCCAGTGCTCAATTGAGCTACACCGGCTCCTCAGTAATTTATTTTACCTAAAATGAACACAGTATGAGAGAGATCATCATCTAATTAAAATTGAGGAGTCTCCATGGGATCCAAATGCCAATATTCTTCAATAAATGGCAAGGCACACCTGATTAAATGTGCTTCTCTTAATTCTTGATGTTATAGTCACTAAGAGAAATGAAATTGATTTTTACTCAACACTTTTCAGTTTGGAATGATCTTTATAAACTATTTTTAATTTAATTTGCACAACTCCCAGTAAGCTCTATGACGTAGGAATTATTTTTCTTTTAATGTTATAGATTGAGCATCTTGCCCAGATTTATGTAACAGCACAGAGACAGAGTTGCTATTCAAACACAGGCTTTCTGAGGCAGAGTTTTCTATTTCTTTACTTCAACGTCCAGTTCCTGCCACGAGTTGGAGTAGGGTGAGATGTTCAAAGCAACATTCGTCTGGGTCAGTGGTTCTCAACTATAAAAACTGTGCAGATGGCCAGAGCTCTTTATATCAGGGATTCTCAAACATTACTATGCATTCACATCACCTGGAGATCTTGTTAAAGAAGCTCTCACCTGAGGGTGATGCCCCTGGCCAGTAGACCTCAATTGAATGGCAAGGCTCTAGGGCATTTGTGTCAAAATCTCCAATACCACTTTCTCATACTACACTTGTCTTCAGGGAACTGTGATGCTCATTGCTAACTGAGTATCATACTTGCAAATAATGGAAGGAGAATTTTTCCTGCATAACTTGTAATTATGGAAGCTAAAAAAAGCTTGAGAACTAAAGTCTGTCTGGTTGCTCTAGTGAGAACAGTCAAAACACAAATCAGAACTTTCTGTCTTATTTTATTTTTGCCTATCTACTTTTCCCAAAAGTATAGCCCTTCCCAGCACTTCCCCCAGTCTACTCATAAAGTCCCGTTCCCATCTGTATCATCTCCTAATGAAGCCTCATGTTCTAACCTACATAGATGTCTTCTACTTTGATGATGTGCCATGAGACGTTCAATATCCATGTCTTTGTTCATGTTGTTTCTTTTACCTGGATCATTCTCAATGTTCATCTCTTAAGGAAACAAACCTACTCTTCAAGGTTGCATGCCTTGGTTGTGGATCAACTGTTGTAAC
The DNA here is from genome assembly GCA_029593785.1 of Cabassous unicinctus. Taxonomy (NCBI): domain Eukaryota; kingdom Metazoa; phylum Chordata; class Mammalia; order Cingulata; family Chlamyphoridae; genus Cabassous; species Cabassous unicinctus. Next base: position 8,898 of record JAQZBX010010689.1, read on the forward strand.
TGTGACTAAAAGGGATCACCAGAGTGACCCCAGCTTCAAATATTTTCTTTTCCATCTATTCAATAAATAAAATTATACATATCATAATATGCCAGATAAATTGGGGTTTGGATAGTTTTACCCCTTTTATCTTGAAAATATAGATAAATAGTCCCAACATGGTTTAACTTCCTCTCAATCATGGTTATGGTTCTAAGTGTATGTGTACAGTTACAAACCCTACGATATTCTATTACATTTTGTCATGCATAATTTTAACAAACAGAATGCATAACCATTATATGATAGGTCAATAAAGAGTTATAAATATGCAATTATATTAAAGAAAATTAGTTTGGAACCTTTGGTGATTTTTTTTTTTAACAATTTATTGAAGTATATCATTCATACATGAACATACATACACTATAAATGTTCAGTAAACATCGTGAACTTACAAAACAAACATGCATAACATCATACAGGGCTCCCACACATCACCTGCCCACAAAAACCCTGCATTGTTGTGAAACATTTGTTAACGAATCATGAAAGAGCATTGTCAAAGTATTACTACCAACTATAGTCTGTATCTTCCTCCCCTATACATTTTTTAAAGGATTTATTTATTTATTTACTTTTATCCATTTTTACACCCACCCCACCCCCCATTTTTGCTGTTTCTGTGTCCATTCACTGGGTGACTCTGTAATTATGAGGTCTGTTTCCTGCCCTCTCTTCTTATCCTTCTTCTATCTTCACTGGGATTTGATCCTCGGAAACTCCAATGTGGGAGAGAGGCATCCTACCACCTGTACCATCTTAGTTCCTGGTTTTTTGGTGCATCTTGCCTTGGCTCTCCCTTGTGTCACTCTCCTGTTACATCATCATCTTGCTGCATGGCTTGTGGGGCCTGGTGGTGCACCCACGTGCCGGGCCTTGTGGCTCACTGACAGGCGGGGCCTAGCAGCTCACCCATTCATGGGGCCTGGTGGTGCACCCTCGCATGGGGCCTGGTGGCCCATACACTTTCTATATTTTTCATTTTTATTTTTACCTGGAGGTCCAGGGGTCAACCCAGGTCACTCCATATGGGAGATGGACACCCAACCACCCGAGCCACATCCGTCCCCCTGCCATATCTCTCAGTGTTGACCAAAGATATCCAAAGTTACAGCCTCTTCCCATACAGGATGGTCATATAACAAATCAGGCCTAGTTTATCACTAGCATTATAAAAACCAGACCTAGGGAGAAAAACTGGGTCTGGGGACACATGCATGATTTCTAATATAGTGAATGCTTAGCCTATACTGATTATCACAAAATCAGGACAGCAAGAATATTCTCATGAATTTTAAAATTAAGTTCGGTATTTTTAACCCCAGTGATATATTTACACATCAAGGGGTGCACCTACCTACTCTTTAAGTGGCCAGACCTGTTGAACTAGTTGTTTTTCTCCAGGCAGATGAATGCACATACCTCTTCATGTGTGACCTTAAAGTAAACAAAATTTGGAGGAAAGAGTAATGTGAAATTGTGAGCAAGGGACCTTGACTATAATCTCTTGAAGGAACAATAAGGCACTGCTTTTCTCCTGGAATATCGCTCACTTCCAAACATAATGATATTTTCATGTAAGATCATTGAGAAGTCCTGATAATCTCCATTTTTTATAGCTCTAACAATGGCTTCTTCTCCATCTCTCCATGCTATAGAGTGGCTATTTCTTAGCATTTAAAATACAAACCAATTAGTATGCATCCAAACTGCTTTCCATATAGTCATCCTAATTTTCAAATTTTTTTCCACCAGGGAATTATTTTCTTCATTGAATTAGGAAGTGAATTAGTTCTCTTTATTCAACAAGTGGGTCTATTTAAAATAAGTGTCCTCACCTCACAGAAAGGGTCAGACATGTGACTTAAGCTAGGCCAATCATATGCTGCCTTCTAGAGTTTGAAATTTGAACCAAGTGACAGAGAGAAAAATAACTGTGGTAGTAACTTAATTCCAGCCTAGGACCATGATGAGAGGGCTCCTACTGCTATCTAGACTCTGGAAGCTCCTGGCTTCTGCTATTTCCAAATTCTCCAGCTATTCTACAAATTCAGTGAGCTAGTCAATAGTTTTCCTCTCAATTTCCATTTGCTTAAGGTATCCATGCTCAGGTCAGTTGCTTTTTTTGTGCAACCAAACAGCCCTGATACACTGCTGTACTAAACGACCATACCACCCTGCTGGGTTCTTTTCACTGCTGCTTCCAAACTGCTTAATTGGCCCTCAGTGTCTTACTTTCTTCAGGTCACCAGCACACTTCTGTATATTCATCTTCCACAGGCATCACTTCTACCACATTACTTCCTGCTGAAATAAATGAGGACACATAGAAGAAGAAGATTTGGAGAGGTGGAACATGGTTGATATTGGATGAGGTGAAGTAACGGTGCAGGCAAAGAGAGAAAATATGTGCCCTAAGCGCTAAGAAGCAGAGATAAGAGAAAAATGGCATATTTTGAGTATTGAAAGTTATACAGCTCTGTGGAACCTGATTGAGGAGATTGGACCTTATTCTGAGGACAATGGAGAGTCATTAAGAATCTTTTAGTGGAATAGAAACATGATCTAACTGACATCTTGAAATAAATTGCAGTGTCTCAGAGGCCAGTTGAGGATAGCTGCCTAATAAGAATTTCCACAGCACCACTGTCTTGGAGCTACATTCATGGCCACTCCTCTGTGTCTTTCACAGTTCCTCTTCTCATGCAAACCCTTTAAATGTTGATCTTCCCTAGGATTCTGTCCACAGCTTTTCCCACCCTACACATTCTTTGGGGGGTAGTCTAATCCATACATATACTTAACTTCCCCCATAAATGCTGATGTCTCCCAAGTTGCCTTTAACCTAAAACCCTCCCCAAAGCTTCAGACCTTTATTTCTAAACTGCCCCGTCCACATCTCCATTTGGGTCCCATAGATGTCTTCAGTTTGACATTGCAGAAATCAAATTCATTATTTCCTCCACAATATCTGCTATTTCCTATGTTTATTTATCACAGTCTCAAACACTACCAGGTTATTCAAATAAGAAAATTTGAAGTCCGCATTTTTTTCTCTCAGTTCCCCTGAGTGCGACCCCCACAAACATTGAGATTACCACCAAATCCTATGGATTTTACTTCATCAAAAATATTGAATGTAGCTTCTTCAATATCACTGCTTTATGTTAAGACTCTGGTATCTTCTTACTCATATTACTACAATAATATTCTTGATGGTGTTTTTCTGCACCACTTACACTCTTAAATTTCATTCTTCTTCTATGATTTTCAGATTGAATTTTTAAAAGTACCAATGATTAAAATATTGTTGTGGATTCCCATTGACATATTTATGAACTCTAAACTGCTTAGTGTGCCATGTGTGCTCCTTTATATTCTTCCCCTGCCTGTCCCTGCAGTTCAGTCTCTTACCCTTTCCTTCATCTTCACTCTAACCACAGTAAATCATGTGAATTTTCCAACAGGTCTCAAGCTCTCTCACATCTCTAGTTTGTAGATTGTTTTCCCTCTCCTTAGAATGCTGCTCTTTCCCTTCTTTTTCTACCTTTATTATTCAACTAAGATGCCATCTCCTCTGTCATTGAGGATTAGGGCCCTTCCATGTGCTCCAAATGCAGCTTGGTGACTATAAGTCCTTACATATGGTCCCAACTCAGCCAAAAGTTCTTTTAGGGCAGGGACTTTGACACAATCCTCTTATATCTCCACCTCATCTTTGTATCCCAGGAAAGGCATGGTGAGAAAAGAACGGAATGTACAGTGAGAAGCAAACAATGTGCATCGGTCATTAGTTCTAACCTCTTGTGGCTCATGATCTTTTTAAGTGAATCACTTACTGTCACAAGTAATTCATTTTCATTTTACTTTGCTTTTTTATGGGTCTCTGTAGATTTATATTTATTTTCTCATGACATTAGTTCTTCCACATTAAAAAATTCTATGCTATTTGAATGTTTTCACTTTAAAATATGATTGGGAGTGATAAAATTGTGAAAACACATTTACAAATAAGAACGGCCTAGTGTTTGCTTATTTCTCACTGGGTCCATTTGAGCATCCCACCACCAAAGTTGCTCTCTTAAATAGAGAAGTCCTGATTTTCGTGTGTGCCATTAATAAAACAGAAGATTTTTCTCAAGAAAACAAAAAGCTGGATGTCCTGGAGATATTCTGGTAATAACAAGGTATATAAGCCACAGCATGTATGGTTTAGGGAAAAGATATTTTTCATATTTTTTGCTTAAACTTTACATGTTTTACAACATAGCTAATTCAAAATACAGTTTTTTTTTACTGTCAATTAAACCATATTTTCTATAATAGTTACCTCAAAAATAGTACATACTTCCTGCTGTATTCTCCTCACAGATTTACAAGATGAAATAAAGCATGTGAAAGTGATTATAAATATTCAAGAATTGTATACAATTCATGTACCTGTGTAATATTAGCAATATAACATTAATTACTGAGTATCTACTACATATAAGTTAACATGCCAAACACAAATACGGAATTTTAAAAGCATTTACCTCTGCTCCTAAGTAATTTGCAATCTATTTTGCATAAACCAACCAGGGAAGTTAAAAACTATCCCGAGAACAAAAAAACAAAATAAAAATAAAAATAAAATAAAACTATCTCGAGTAAGCAGAAACCCAAGTGTAGGTCCAGCCAACCCAGAGGAAATCGGAAGACAGGGCATGAATTATGAATGCTTTTGCAAGGACCTACAATCAGAATTGATGGTCTTGAAAAAAATAAATGGAATACAGAAACATTTCTTCTTAGGTTTCGTTTATGGAATTCTAAAAATTTCCCACTCTCTGGTCCACACACCCTGAATAATCTCTTCTTAAATATGGACCAGACCTTTGACTATAGTGGGATGTCACAGCAATAATTAGATTATGTTATATGGCAAAAGGTGATGAGATTTTACAGGTACAACTAAGGTCCCAAATCTGTTAGAACCTTGATCAAAAAGGAGATTACTCTGGGTGCACATGACCTGATCAGGTAAAAGCCCTTGAAAAAAGGAAAGACCCTGTGCTGAAGTGAGAGACATGTAGAACTTCTGTTGTTGAAGCAAGCCAACATAAGTTCTACAGCCACAACAAAATGAATTCTGCCAACGACCTAGGGATCTTGAAAGTGGATCTTTCCCCAGCCAATCCTCTGAGGAGTAAACAACTTGGTCAACATTTTGATTGCATCCTTATGAAACCCTGAGTCCAGGATCCCTCTAAGTTGTACCTGGACTCCTGACTCACAGAAACTGTGAGATAATAAATGTGTATTGTCTTAATCCACTAAATTTGTGGTATATTTGTTATGTGACCATAAAAAACTAGCAACCACCATTCAGCAAAATTCTCCAATTTATACCCAACGATAGACCAAGAGCTACCTTTCTGGGCTTTAGAAGCCAATGGAATGCCCTTTTCCTCTGAGCCATTCAGACACAGGTAGAAATGAGTTGCTATAAGTCAAATGCCTGCAAGGAGTGAGCATTCTCTGCTAGGAGATAAGAAGGCTGCTGATCCAGGGGAAAGATGATAAAATATTATCTAGACCATGCAGATTTGTCAACAAATGAAAGGATCAAGAAATCTATCCCTGGAAGGGACTTCCAAGTTGATATTTTAGTTCTCATAGTTTACCCCCGAGGAAACTGAGGCCTAACATGGCATAGCTTGCTTATGGAAGAACTAAGATTAGGAGCTAAGTTTCCTGACACTCATGGCAGTATTCTTAATACTATGTCAAGCTCTATGGCATCAAGACAAGATCCTACCCTGTAGACCATGATCATTATACTCTCATCCTTAAGGCATCTAATTAAGGTACAAAAGAATAAGATAAAAAATTAGCCAAATTTCCCTGTTTATATCATACTGGTGGTTGCTTCTTCATGATAAATTAATAATAACTCTCAGGCACATTTGGCAAGCTGAAGAAAAATGGATTTTTTACAATGCATTGGATAAACAGCTTTGCCTGAATATCTCCTATACTTCACTGGCTTCAATACAGTAGCTGTTTATTGACTATGTTCTACAAGCTACACTTGAGTGATTGCTTCAGATATTATGATATGCAACATTACATAGTGTTCTTTTTCAACTTCCGTAGCCCAAAAACTTACTGGAATCAGTTTGTTTCAGACTCATAAAATATACATGACTTAAGAGAAAAAGATTACTGTACCAAGAATTCTACCAGCCTTTCCTGCAACTGCATTCTTATTTGTTGAAATACATTTTGTTTTTCTATCATTATCCCAGAGCATGTTAAGTCCTATCATAGAGTATAAATGTACAATCTGCTCAGTAAGGCAGTTTGCAATAAGCTAGTATGAAACAACATTTTCAGTGTTATGGTTTGTTGACTTCTATTTTCTTTTTTTTAAAGAAACTAGCAGTCATAAAGCAGAAAGTTTGTTTGAAAGTGTGAATTCTAAAATGAGTTTTTTCTGAAGCAATTCCATCTAAAATTTAATTAAACTTCCCTGTCTTTATCAATAAACCATCTACATTCCACATAGTAGACACTTTAAACAGAAAGATTTATGAGACTGGTGAAGCAGCAGGATTGAGGAGAAAATATATAGCAACTGGAGTTTAGAATCATTGTACTAGAGGTTTTCCCTTGATCCTTCCAGTTCTGCTCTCCTCCCTTCTCCCTTCTGCTCTGTGCCAGAACCAGATCTGTATGGACTGCACCTATGGGTCTGTTGCCTTTTGCCTTCTAGCTGGGTTAGAGAAATCAGAGACAGGGCAAGAGTTCAGGGGAGGGGACAGAGAGAGTGTGGTTGGCTCCTTTCCTGCCAGGTCACCGCATGTTGCTAACTTCCACCGTCCATGGGTCACAGGTCCTGTGAGGGGTGCCTTCCACATGGTGCCCTCCCTGGGCTTTTGGAATCCACTCCATGATGGTAATGGCTTCTCACTCTTATGAGACCCAGGGTTCTGTAGCATCCTTGTCATTGTCCCTAAAGCCTTTCCACACCATTGTAAAAAACATACCTTTTGAAATCCTCCTGAATATCAAATTTGAATGCACCAACTGTTTTTGTAAGGACCCTGAATTGTACAGTTATGGTACTTGGATATGTCATTTCTAGTCTTTGTGCCTCTTTGTCTTTTTCTAAAAGTAAGGGAAAAATCTCTATTTAAATTGTCTCACAAGTCTACTACATATATAAAATGTGGAAAGACATGATGAAATATGTTTAATGGTTCACTATTTAGATTTATAGATGTACATTTGTGGCTTAGTTTATGTAAGAATGGAACCTGGATTATGTATGATCTATGCAAACTGGTAATGATAATATAGGAAGGCAATGGTAAAAATCAAAGCTGAGACTTAATGTGATGTTGTGTGAGTTCAATATAAGGCAAATTCCAATTTGAAGAAAGAGGATTGGTGAGTTTCCTACAGAATGTAACATTTGAGTTTGAGCTTCAAAGGATGCATAGAATTTGGGTGCAGAAATAGGAATAGGAGATAGAACAAGCTAACCCAGGATGAATGAGAATAGTGAACAAAAAGAGGGAGCTTTGACCAAGGCCTGGCAACTCACCTACCTGGCCTTGAAGTGGTCAAGATGTTCCCATATATTGACAGGTTTCCACATGTGAGCCACTTCTATTACAAGCATTCTTTGTTGCTCTACCTCAGCAGTTTTTTTTTTTAAGATTTATTTATTTCTTCTGCCCACCCCCACCCCCCATTGATTTGGGCTTCCTGTCTGCTCTCTGTATCTGCTTGTCTTCTCTTTAGGTGGCACCAGGAACTGATCCTGGGACTTGGAGTGAGAGAGGCTGTTCAATCTCTTGCGCTTCCTTAGCTCCCTGATCTGCTGCATCTATCTCATTGTCTCTCTTCTGTATCTCTTTTTGTTGCATCATCTTGCTGCACCAACTCTCCATGTGGGCCAACTTCCCATGCGGGCCAGCTTAGTTTTCACTAGGAGGCCCCAGAAAATGAACTCTGGACCTTCTATATGCTAGGCAGGAGCCCAATCACTTAGGCCACATCTGTTTACCCCTCAGCAGCCCTTAAAGTGTGGTCGTCTGGGACAAATAGTGCCACCATCACTGTGAACTTGTTAGAAATGCAAATCTTCAGGCCCACTTCAGACCTGCTGAATCAAAAATTCCCGGGTGGGGCCCAACCACCTGCTTTGGCAAGACCTCTAGATGATTCTAATGCATGCTGATGTCTGAGAAATACTGCCCTAGCTGTGCAAAGTTTGACTGCTGGTGGGAAAGAATTGAAGACTAGGCTCAGTAGATGCCTCTGGGTAGGGTGCTTGCCCATAATAAAGAGCACTGAATTGGAGCCAGGAAATCTCATCCAGCCCACCAAATCCATCTGTGACATTAGCCAACTCATTTTTTCCTCTCTATTCTTTAGTTCCTTCATATAACATGAGGAACTTGAACTATCATGTCTTTAAGAACCCTTTTAATTTGGACATTGGTAGCTCAAAATATGTTTTCTTATGTACAATAATGATTAGGTATAGTAAATAGAGAGATCTGGCCTCATAGAAGACCAGGATGAAATTCCATCTGCTATTTTCCAGCCGTGTGAACTTTGACATGTCTCATCACCTTGCTTAGCTTTAGTTTACTCTACATAGTTGGGAATAACACCATCTACCCTGCAGGATAGCTGAGAGGATAAGATGAGATAATACTTCTGAAGGTGAGAAGGCAAACTATTTCTTTTGCTTTGACTGTTGAGCTCTCAGTTCAGTGCTATCATTTTACAGACACACTCTCCAAGTGCCTGGACTAGGATAGATTAAGGATAATCAATCAACTCCCCCTATTATGCTCTTATTACAGTCAGGCTTCAGTGCTTCCCATAGAAATATCAAACAATGCCCAGCACTGTGTCTTCCATGCGTGGCCCCCAAACCAGCATCATCCACAGCGCCGCTTGGGAATCTGTTAGACATGCGTATTCTGTGGTTCCACTCCAGACCTACTGAATCAGAAACACCAGGCCTCGGGCCCAGCAGTCTAATTTTTGACAGCCCCTCCAGAGGATTTGGAAGCACACTCAAGTGTGAGAGCCATTGGTTTACCATGATATTTGATACTTGGTTGTATTTCACCGGTGTTATCTATAATTAAATTTAAGCTGAGTGCACACATATTTAGCTAATTAGTGATGTTGGGGCGAGAGTGATAAATTGAATCCAGGGCTATTGCTTTGACCAATTTTGCAGATGTTCTCCTGATCAGCATCTGGCTCACAAAAGTATATTTTGGAGCCCTGGGGTGGGGGGCAGGAAATCCAGTCCACATCTACAACCACTGAAGGCACATGTCATCTTTAGGAAGGGTCACTGGGAACATCTTTTTGTCACTGGTGACACCTGATTGTTTTTATGATACGTATTAGTGTTTACGCATTCCACTTGAGAGTTGCTTAAAAAGGGAAATCATAATTCATTGTCTAACCATTTGCAGAATGCAAATTCCTCTGCACTTAAGCATCTAAAGTCTTGTTATATCCTCTATGAGGTGGATAGAAAGGAGTTATCAGCATTTACCTTTCATATCCCAGGAATATTCCCAAAATAATTGATTTCTGTAGGAGCAACAATGAAAACCATCTTGCTAGCAGAAACCATAACCACTGCCTCTGTAATGTAGTCCTGGCTTCATAGAATTACTGACATGAGGGATGAGCAGGGAAAACCATGTTTCTCAATCTATAAGATTCCTTGTGCCTCTCAACTTTAAAAAGGTAAAGGGTCCCCTAATTAGATTATGGATCCCTCCAGCCACCTACCCTCACAGGAACTTCAGACTTATTGGCCAATTCACCTTAGGCAGATGGGGATTCAAAACACAGATGTCCACTTCATGACTGTGTGGACTTGGACAATTTATTTAACCTCCCTGAGCTTCAGTTGCCTCACCTGTAAAATGGAGAGAATAATATCCAGCTTGAAGGTGCATGTGAAGAATAAATGATAGAAAGGGCCTAATAAAAATTCTACCATTGTAGTAGGTACACAATAAATGTTATTTCTCCTCTCTTTGAAATTTGACATGTCATCTATATAAATGTGGTATAAATGAGACAAATAATCTCCAAATATGTTCTCTCATGGCAGTAAGCAGCTGACTATAAACTAATTAGTAATCATCTCTTCATTTATCTACCTATCCATCATCTACCATCCTTTTACCAATCTTACAAGCAGGCACTGAGCATTTACTATGTGCCTCAGTGACACTGAAAGACCCTCAGGAGAAGGATCTAGTAGAAATTCTCCTCCTCCTTCCTTGGCATTACAAATCTCATCTCCTTCCAGGGTTCATCTCGCCCCATCCATTGAATCTCTCAGACAGAATTGATCTCATTATTCTCTGTACTTACCAGTTTGGGTCTCTAATGAAAATAGAACTTATCATAATCTACTTTGCAGACATTTACCTGTGTACAATTTAAAATACATTATCTATGTACCTCTTTCTTCCCAACTAGAATTCAATAAGATTTCCTCTCTCTCTCACTCTTCCCACACACCTCCCCTTCCCATGGACAGCATCAAGTACAACACTCTGCATTTAGTAGGTCCTCAAATTCTGTAGTCATGATGTTGAGTAGAAAACTGGGAAATGGGGTTGTCTTCCTGCCCTGAAGAAAATCACAATCTGCTTGAAAAAGAAGAAGTAGAAAACTGTTCATGCTCTCAAGTTTTTTATTCCTTCTTTTTATGCCTTGTTTGCAATTGTTGCTTATAAGCCATTATAAAAATCTTTGCTTATTGTATAGCTTTAGTGTTACTTTACATCAGAAATGTTACATTTACCTTAAAAATTACATTTAAAGTAGATGTAAAGAGATGGATCCAGAAATTGTGAAGACCATTTACAACATCATACTTTAAAGTTGGAGCAGTTTCAAGAAACCCCAAGTGCCTCTAGTTTCTGCCCCCTGCCCTCCTCTGATCATTAAATTTCTGAAATGAAGTAGTCATACTATTTGGTTACTTTAATAAGTGTTCATTGGACCAGTAAATGGAAGATTGATAACAACATAGTTTGGGGAGTCACTGGATATTATTTGCCTGAAATTAACAAATATAGGCAGTTTACAGAGTGGAAACAGAGTTAACTCTTGTGCTTCTTGGGACAAAATTTCTGGTGGGAAGTTTTACTGATGAGGTACTTTGGGGAGAAGCCACGTCATGTCTGCATAGTCTGCTACAAGTGGTCCCCTTATATCCACAAGTTTTTTTTCTCTAGAATTTTGGCATGGCAGATTCTGGATAACTCAAGACAGACCTCGTCTTTTACATTCTTCCACTCCCACCCCAGGTGGCAGCCCAGCAGAAATACTTGTATTCTTTGAATAGTCACCATCAAAATGCACATACAATATTGGCATCCTAAAATATTTTTGTCTTTCTTACTTGAATCCTTCTTTCTTGGTCTTTGAGATATTGTGGAGAAGTCATCTCCTTCAGGAAATCTTCTGGCACTCGCATTCCCAGCTTGGCATCTTCCATAGCCATTATCACACTAGACTGTGTCAGTGTTTACAATTATGACCACTGGAGGAGACTGCATACTCTATGAGGGCAGAGAGGTGACTCTCATCAATATATGCCTGGCAAATTTTTAATGAATAATGGACAAGTGCAATCAAAGCAGGGTTTCATATTCACAGATGGTAATATCCAAGAGGCCATTTTTATCATGGATGGAAGAGACAAAAATATTTGGCCAAAGATGGCATTTTGGTGACCCCAGTGCCAGTGATTTTCAAACTTAGTGTTCACATTTAAGAAGTCCATGTGGCCACAGATGATCAAGAATCTTGGGTGATATATGAAACCAGTCTTACAAGAACTGTAAGCCATGATTTGAGGGATTTCTCAGATGTCCACACACAGAGCTCTCTAACCTCCCCTCTCAGCCTACCCTTTCATCATTATAGTCTCAGTGCCTTGTGTGAAAATCCCTGGACATAGTGAATTCATGGAGTACATGAACATGGCTAGCAAGAGAGTTAGGATCTAACCAAGCAATCTGAATTCAAGCTCTACTTCCCTTTTCCTAAAAACATCTTCTCTCAATCTTGTCCCAACCCCAAAACTACAGCCCAAACTCTGTCCTTTCTTGTTTTGCAGCTTTTTGAATGATTGATAATAATACTAGTAACACTAACTGAGTTTACTTAGGAATAAGTGATATTCCAGATACTTTTCATAAATTAATTTATTTACTATTTACAAAAACCTATGAAATAAGTTATCATAATCATCATCATTATTGTTTTGTAGATGAGAAAACTGGAACACAGAGAAGTTAAGAAACTTGCTCAAGGTCACACAGCTCATAATTGGCAGAGCCAGGATTCAAACCCAGGCAGTCTGGTTTGCAAGTTGGCAATAAATACATTCTACTGATGAAATACTCTGACTCTGTTTCATTTCTACTCTTCTCTTCTTTGCTCTAAAGAAGAGCTTTTATTTGTTTTATTTCCTTACCTCCACTTACTCTTCATTCCACCACAGTGTAGCCAAAGGCTCAACACTTCCTCCCCTTGTCCTCTGTAATGCTTAATCAATAGATCTTATGCAACAGCTCACTGGGCATCATCATCTGCATTTCAACAGTTAATCCACATTCAATATGCCATAAATTGAGAGTACAGTTTCCTTGCTAAGTCTGCTCCTTCATTTCTACCCCACAATGTGAGAATGGTACCATTATCCTCCCACTTACCCAAACTAGACAGCTGAGCATCATCCTCATTCGGTCATTCTGATGATATCAGAATGGAGGCTAATGAATTTCAATTATAAAAATGAAATTATTACATGACAACTTAGTTCTTTTTCTGTTTGTTTGTTTCTTTGTTTGTTTTCAGAGGGTAATGGGGATTGAACCCTGGGCCTTGTACATGGGAAGCAGGTGCTCAGTCACTGAGCTACATCCACTTTCCAATGAGAATTGATTTTCTCCTTTGTTTTTTTTTGTTTGTTTGTTTGTTTGCTTGCTTTTAGGAAGTACCAGGGATCGAAACCAGGACCTCATATATAGTAAGCAGACATTCAACCACTTGAGCTACATTAGTTCCCCAAAAACTTACTTGAAATTCAACAGCTTCTTCAAAATGGTCATATATTATCATTGGCCCATATACTTTCATTAGACATAGGAATTAATTTAAATCTTGGCTCATTATCCTCTGGGACTTTCACAAAAGAGGACATTCATACATTCATTAGGGATGAATTTTGTTCCATATGTGCCATAAACAGGGCAAACCATGGTGGTCTGTTACTTTCCTTGTTTTGAACACCATCCTTCTACTTGAAGGCAATGTGGTAAAATGGAAAGAGCACTTCCCTGGCTATCAGGTGATCTGAATTTCAAACTCTACTCTTACTTTGACTAGCTGTGAGATATAGAGCAGGTCATCCAATCTCTTTGAACTTCAGATCCCTTTTTGCCAAAAAAAGGATCTATACCATAAGATTGCAATTAAACGCTTTGTGAATTTTAACGTGATATCTAGATATGAATTCCTTACTCATTAACAGAAGACTGCAGATGCTTCCATAGTTTCCAGGCAGCCATTTCTATCAGGTAGGAGTAATAAGAATACAAACATGCCAGAGAGAAGAATTGGTTTTTCCTTCCCATTTTTCTAATGATTTGTCTTGATCAAGAGGAAAGCCAAAGAATGCATGGAACATTTGCTTGGTGATTCTTCCTCTGTTGATCAAGATCTATGCTTTCCTGTAGCTCCCATATGTCCTTTTGCATTTGCAGTCACCCTAGCATAGGGATTGGAACAAATGTGAATTCCTCCTCCTTGGTGTCACCCGAAATGCAATGCCTTCAGTCCCTTCCTCTCTATCGCTTTGATTCCCACCAGTTCCACTCCTTTACAGAGCCTTTCAGGCTACCTCAGCTTAACTTATAATTTTCTTTTGAAACTTGATGCCACCCATGTTTATGTCTATGTATTGCTCTATTAATGTCTCTTCACTGAGTGTTTTAGCTCTGAAGGCAGGCCCACTGAGTTATCCAGGGTTATAGCCACAAAAACTTCTGCGTACATTGTTCCTTGCACTCTGTTTGGTACTGAGAATACAGAATGAATCCATGAACCAGAGTCCTTGCCTCATGAAGTTCAGAAGAGACAGATGTATGAACTAAAATTAGAAAATATTGTAATAAAGTCCAGGTATCTTCTACTGAGTATGGTATGAAGGGCCTGGTTCATAGAGACTTCCCATTAAAACACTTTATTTATTAAGCAACAAACTATAGTACGAAATACACGCTTAAAGGAACAATGAAGGAGCCTATTTGTGGTAGATTGAAACATGTACTCCAACAAAAGACATGTTCTGAGTCTTAATCCATATTCTTGCCTGCACGAACCCATTTGTAAATAGAACCTTTTGAAGCTGTCGTTATTAGTGAAGGTATGCCCAAGCTGAATCGGGTTTGGCTCTTAATCCATATTACTAGAGACCTTATAAAGAGAGGAAATTCAGATGCAGTCAAGCAGTAGGAACCAGAAATGAGAAGAAGACAGCAGACTTATAAGCCAGGTCAGAGAAGTCACAGAAGGATACCATGTGACGAGGTGGAGTTGCAAAGAGCTCTAAAGAGTGAAGCAAGTGAGTACCATAAAGCTACAAATCGTGGAAGATAACAAGCCCTGGTAATGCCTTTATTTTGAACTTCTAGCATTTAAAACCATGAAACAATAAATTCTTTTTGCTCAAGTCAGTCCATTGGGTAGTATTTGTCATAACAGACAGGAAGATTAAGGCACTATAATTATACAGTTCAAGAAATTTTGACACAGCATAAAGAAAACAAAATAGTGGAAATAGTATTGTATTTTGTAGCAGAGAGACTTAGGTTTTAGTTGGAGTTCAGGCAATGGTTAAATGCAAAATATGAGAGTGGCCACTTCATTGCTCTGAACCTCAGGTTCCTCATCTATGAAATAGGGAAAGGGATATGTCAATCATAACACTGTTGGGGGATGAATTTAGAAATGTATTTTAAATCTGCAATAGTCTCTGGCAACAAACAGGTGGCCAATAAATGACCTTTTCCCTTTCATTTCTTTTTTCACTCTGTTCCTTACTCTTCACTAACAAGAAGGGCTGATGAAGTAACAGACACCTTGCATTGATTGAGCAGCTGCTTGCACCTCTAGCAGAATGATTATAGCAGGAGAGATTCTTCATATACACTCATATATATATATATGCATTTATATATGTGTATATATATATATATATATATATATACTTAAAAAAATTCCATCCTCCAATACCATGTTAGTGATTTCAACAGCTCTGAGTCAAAACATACTATCCCAAAGGTATGATTTCCATGGCAACTACTGTAGTTACAGAGGAGTAAAGATGGGAAAGGGTAAGCCTGCCTTCGAGTTCACTATCCACCCATGGTGTATGCTGAGGGTTATCTCAACCCCCTCAAGAAAGATGACATGTTTCTTTAACAGAAATGATTCTTGGTGATGGTGCTGGGCCACCTTGATGAAAATTTTAGAAGGCCCTGGTTTCCCTGGCTTGTTTGCTTACTTTAGAAAAACCACATGTAATGGATGCTTCAGGTGGTGATTGTTTTAACACTGAGTCACTGGAACTGCATGATCAGCAAACATGATGAAGGGAGGCATGCTTTTGTTGAGTTTGAGGTTGGATTAACTTGCCTTTTGAGGCCCACTCCCCACCCTGAATCAAGAAAAGTCCTAAAATAAAAAAAAAAAGAATAATCATTTTCAGGCATTGACCCATGCCAGTAATTGAATAAATATAATAGGCTAGATGAAGAAAACAATAACTTCCCAGGAGTCAAGTATTTAACTAAGAGCTTTGAATGTCTAGTAAAAATTAGGTATAAAAATATTTTAAATCTAGAAAAGATGTCAAGTCATCATGCAACTCACAGAGATATCTACACATGAAAGTAGTCACTGAAGCATCCACTGAGTTGCAAGAGGTTTACCATCAGCTACACTAAGATGTGGACACTTTATTTCTTCCCCTGAAGGCTTTTTAATCTGGTCTCTGCTTATCCTCCTTGAAGGCTCTGTGTTTCCTCTCCTCTTCTTTCCTCTGCTCATGGTCTTTACTCTATCTGAAACAGCCCACCAACACCACCACCAGCATATGTGTGTCCACCTTTCAAGTGTCGTGTCTTCTCAAGAGTGAGCTCAGTCATCTCCCCATTTGTAAAGCCATCCCTCATTTCTCCAATTTGTTTGGAGGCACTTGCCCCTACATAGGTGTTCCTAGCTTACTTCCCCCAGGCCCTACAGAAACAAACACCACAACAACCACCAGCTCCAAGGTTGCCTCTTTTCTGAAGACCCCACTCTTTTCCCAGCCCTCCCAGAGGCACTTGATCTGTGCCTCTCTTGGGGTACTTTGTACTATCCACTGTGCAGAATAATTTATATAGAAGCCTTAGCTCCATTGCCAGTCTCTAATTCTTGAGAATAATAAATATATATGTTTAATTTATCTTTGTACACCTACAATGACTGGGGCCTAATAAGAAAATGATCATTCTTTGAAGGATGGAGCAATTCTGGTTGAATAAGTGTTGAATACGTATTTATTGAATGAATAATAACATTTTATCAAGGAGCATATATTTTATGCTACTTATGCAGAAGGTATTTTACTTTGGTTGGAGCCCCCTCACTCCACTTGTAAGGACTGGGCAATTTGTGCCTGCTTATAGTGTCTGCATAACTTGAAGTCTTAGTCTGTTGAATCCAGCTCAACAAATGACAGGCCAGAAAGGAAGGCACCACACAGCATAAAAGAAAATAAACACAAAGATTCAGAAAAGATGGAACCAGAGGACTAACAGTCTGAAGGACTGAAAGCCTTGATTCTGGTATCACCATTGTTATTTATTAGGAGTCTGCAAAAGGGGAAATGTGATGCAGGGAGTGTCTGTTTATCTCTTCGCAACATAGTAAGTTCTTCAGTCACTGCTGTTCTATCCACCCAGAACATGCCGAACAAAACCAGAATGTTTCCAGCAAAACATCAAGGACACTTGTTTACTTCAGGGAAACGCTGCAACTTTAGGCCATCTTCCCACATTAGCCCAGTAGGCTTCGTGTCATTTAAAATCTGTTCATTTTGTTGCTTTGTTTTCACCCTCTTGTTTTCCTTTTGTTGTTTTAAAAATATATTTTAAAGTTGGTTGTAGGTAGCAGCAGGTTCAGATGGCCTCCTTGTTGTTCAGACTGACAGGCTCTCCATGGCGGTGACAAGAAACGTGAGCAGCTGCACACACACACACACACACACACACACTCGGTTTTGCATTAGGGTGGTAGAGGCAAGAGTATCTTCAAAGCACGTGGAAAGCAGGGAGGGGAAGTGGTGCGTGGAGAGCCAGGATGCAGGGAAGAGCTTCTCAGGGCTCTGGCATCAGGGGAGGGGACAAAAATAACCAGCAGATCCTTTCTCTGTGGAAAACCACCAGTGAAAAGGATAAACAGACAAGTTACAAGAGTAAACAGGACATGGCTCTGGGCTTGCAAACAGGACAGTTTGTGGCTCCAGATGGCACAAGAAGAAGTGAAGGAACCAAGAGCTACAACACTTTTATTCAGTTTGAAAACTTACAAAGTTTTCTTTAATTATTACTCCCTTCTGGGGCTCTAGCTGCACAAAAAGTTGAGGACAGGACTCACCAGGGAGGCTCACTAAGCTGAGAGCTGACTGCAGAGCTTATGGTCAACCCGGCCAGCTCTAGATCTAAGTGGGGTAGAATCGCTCAGTTATGTTTTCCAAGGGATTCAGGTGACAGGCTCTCAAAAATGTGTGTCTTGGGTTTCTCTCCCTGCAGCTGTGTACTTTGAGCTAAGGTGATCAGACAACTGGACTAGGAGAGGTATATTTCAATCCTTGCTTGGTCACCCACCTTTGAGCAGCTGCTTGGAGGGCAGCCCAGCAGGATTTTCCCTGCCCCTGGCAAAGATCCAGAGTGTACACAGTGCAGAGACCATGCAAACTGGGAAGGCCTGTGGGGAGAACAATTTTGGATGTTTTCAAAATATTCTTCTGCAAAGACAGAAGCTCCCGGGGAAATGTCAACCACATCACTTGGAGTTAAGATTGTGTGTGTGTGTGTGTGTGTGTGTGTGTGTGTGTGAAATGTAGGAAGTGTGCCATGCAAGAAGAATAGGGATTCAAGGATTTGGAGTCTAGTCTTAGCATTGCAAGTTACTGCTGGGAGCTTAGGAATGCCAGCAAACAGCTCAGAGCCTGAGTTTCTTCATGTGCCAGACAATTAAGTCCTTTTGCTTCTTTGGAGAGAGATGTATCAAGTGTACATCTGCAAGGGACATATCTGTTACCTGCATGCACTGAAGCACACTTTTTATCTCCCAAGCCTGGACCTCTCTGCTGGTTGAGGGGAAGCACAGCCTGTTCACAGGCTCAGATGCCAATAAATCCTCCATGAAGAGTGCAAGCCACTGTCTCTCTTTCAGCTCTCCAAGAAAATGTAGTCACCAGTAAGATTTCCAACAGGATGAGAACTAACCAGCCTTGTTTCTGCAATTGAAAACATGGAATATGCCATTGAAGGGATATTACAACTAACCCAGTTTAATGGATCACACATGCATTTACCTTTTATATTTCTAGGAGTTTATAGAATTAGTTTAAACAACTGAATACATATAATGACACATTTTCTTTGTTTATTTAACCTTGATTAATAAGATCTTACAATAGTGTTTCTACAGAATCTGAGGTGAATCAAAAGTTTCAGGAGCAGCCTGGACCAGCAGAAGTGTTATTGAGCTGGTTGCCAGGATGTTTAGACTCTAATTCTTGCTGTCCAAGGAGGGGCTGTGTGGCCTTGTTCAGTAGCTTGCCATCCCTGAGCCTTTGTCTCCTCAACTCTAGCACAAAGCTTCAAGTAGAAAGTTGTTTTGAATAAATGAAGGGGGAAAATATTTGCTTGATTAAAATGTTGCACAGCATATCATATGGATGTGTATGTATATTTATGTAGGTTTGTGCATATTTACATATGTATGTGGATAAATGCTTTCAGCAGTGCCCATCTTCTTTGGCACACAATGTGCTTTATTATTATTTTTTAAACAATTTATTGAAGTATATCATTCATACATGAATATACATAAACTATGAGTGTTCAGTAAACATCGTGAACTTACAAAACAAACACGCATAACATCATACAGGGCTCCCATATATCACATCCCCACAAACACCCTGTATTGTTGTGACACATTTGTTAACAAATCATGAAAAAGCATCATCAAAGTATCACTACTCACTATAGTCTGTATCTTCCTCCCCTACACAGGTTTTTAAAGGATTTATTTATTTATTTACTTTTATCCATTTTTACGCCCCTCCCCATTTTTGCTCTTTCTGTGTCCATTCGCTGGGTGACTCTGTGTCCATTTCCTGCCCTCTCTTCTCATCCTTCTCTTCCTGTCTTCACTGGGATTCGATCCTCAGAACCTCTGATGTGGGAGGGAGGCATCCTATTGCCTGTGCCACCTTAGTTCCTGGTTTTTCAGTGCGTCTCGTCTTGGCTGACCGTTGTGAAACTCTCCTGTTATGTGATCATCTTGCTGCATTGCTCACTGGGCCTGGTGGCACACCCTCGGATGGGGTGTGGCGGCTCACTCACTTGCGGGGCCTGACGGCACACCTGCTCATGGGGCCTGGTGGCCCATGCACCTTCTATATTTTTCTTTATTTCTTTTTTTTTTTACCGAGAGGTCCCAGGGATCGAACCCAGGTCCCTCCGTATAGAAGAGAGATGCCCAACCATTTGAGCAACATGTGTCCCCTGTTATATCTCTTAAGATTGACCAAAGATACCTAGAGTTACAGTCATTTCCCATACAGGATAGCTATATAATAAATCAGGCTTAGTTTATCACAAGCACTCTAAAAACAAGACTTAGGGAGAAAAACTAGGTCAGGGGACACATGTATGGTTTCTAATATAGCGAAAGTTTGGCCTACCCTGATTATCACAAAATCAGGGCAGTGAGAATATTCACAATATGGTTTAGTAGTGGAAAATTATTTCAGATGTAGAATCATTATCCTTTGAATTCATAGATTGTTCTTATTTGAGAGATCAGAAAATGCCAGGTAAACTATTTCCTATGTAATTTCTTAGTTCTTATCGACTAGTTCCTCTAGAACATCCCTATTTCTCCTATGCAGGCCCCAGCACATATAGAAATATCCCTAGATTCTCAGCACGTTGAAGACATGGCCCTGTCTGGGTCTGCCCTGTTTCCCCATTATCCAAAACAGGGCCTGGTGCAAAGCAAGTACTCAGTAATTATGTGTTGTACTGTTGTACTGTCATAGCAAATACAGTGGGACCCAAGTAAGCCATCTGGTTGTGAACTGAACAAACTTTTGGAAGTTTATGATATAAGTCATCAAATAACTTCTTTTTATTTTTTATTTTTTATTTTTTTTATTGTGGGTAAAAATCAAATTTTTCACAATACATACCAATATTTGTAAAATGATATATAAATACATATGCATATATGTGCATTTGTTTACATAAATGTTATTTGTTATATATATATATATATATTTTTAAAGGTGCTTAGATTACCTAAATATTACTCAGAAATTACAGGGATTCCATGTTCCCCACCGCCCACCCCTTCAACAACATCCCACACCACCATTCCTCATCCGTGTGGTACAACACCCGCAATGGATATACACATCCTAGGGCCTTACTACCAAGCATAGACCACAGTTCACATCACAGACCACACTCTCTCCCACCCAGTTCTGCATGGTATATTCTGATGGAAAATGGCCTACATCCATTGCCGCTACGCCACTCAGGACAACCCCCAAAGTCCAAAAAAGCCCCTGTATTTCTACTGCCCCTCCTCTCCCTGCCCCCAAAATGTCCAGTGGCCACCGGCTCCACCTCACTGTTATAATTTCTTCCATTGCTTGAATCACAATATGTCTACAACAGAACACCACCAAGTCCACTCTAGTCCACAGCTCCTCCCCCAATCCTGAGGGGACTGTGATGGTGATGTCCACTCCACCTCCAAGTGAGAGAGGGCTTATATCCCTTGGATACAGTGGATGGGATTATCTTGTCTGCAGCTGCAGGCCCTCTCCATTCCCTGGGATGGCCGTTGCCCATCGTCGTCTCCTTGCCAGGTTACTTGGATGAGTCCATTGAGCTGTAGGGTAGGAGTTGCAGCTCCACAAATAACTTCTTATTAACACTGAAATTGAAAAATCAAGGAAGCAGGCTCTAAGGGCATGGCTTGAGATCCATGAATGGCAACAAGGAGCATGTGGTGTAGTACTTGGCCATATTTAAGTGGTGGCTGAGTGGACAAGCAGGAACCAGGAGCAGAGGGAGGGCATCTTCGTGGAAATGTCTTTTAATTTGAAGTCATGCATGGCTCTAATGACACTCAGGATGATTTTTCAATAAGTCTCTTGATGTACAGGAAGGCAAGCCAGGTGGAGAGAGGACCCTGAAAAAAATTCAGGAATGGAGTGATCATTTTAAATCAGGAAATAAAGAGATCCATTTGAAAGAGTAAAAAGGACTTGTGAAAAAACATCAGCTTCCAACAAGGTCATCTACCCTGACCAGGGCAAGCCAGTCAAATCTGCTATTATTAAGAAGCAGCACAGGTGGAGGCAGTTTATCTCTAATTCCCTGAGAATTATAAATAAAAGCTACCTTTGCCATGGATCATTCTGTCTTTCACTGCCATGCAAAAAAGAGATGAGTTTGTCAAGAAAGTCATTGGAAATAGCAAGAACATTTTGGATGTTATTACATCAAAGGCTCCAGGAGCCTCTGGAAATGGCAGAGCAGCCTCATGTGCAGAGCTCTAAGCACCCAGACCAGGAACACTTTAGTCAACTCTGATTTTTCAGAGACAATAAAGAAATGATAATCTCAAGAGAGAGCCTTAATGGACCTAACTTTGTACAGACAATGCATGCTCTCCTCCTGGATGGTAGGCAGCACCACTGCATTTATTTCAGGGCAACTTGAGTGTGGTCCCTGAGCCTGGGCCTCTCTTGTCTCTCACCTACTCTGGAGACCCAAACCTTGTTTGCCCCAAACCCACCACCCTGGTTGGTCTCCCTCTGGCTCTTCCCCCACGTCAGCAGAAGTGCAGGTTCAGAGGCCTGCTGCTAAGAGAATCTTCTCAAGATTAGGATACTACTTAAGGTAAAAGTAGTTTTAATCCCATCAAATCCAATTCCCTAGAAATAATGAATATGTTCTCCATGAGAACATGTGGTGATTCCACTGTTTCTCTGCAGTGGACTGATATATGGTTAGAACCCCATGTCTTCAGATTGCACAAAAGGCAATGGAGGCCCTTGAAACAAAAGGGCTCCCCAGGATCACACATTGGAAGGAAGGCAAGGAAGGGTTTCAAATCCCAGTTTACTGGTTCCCAGTCCAGTGGCTTCCATTCTAGATTGGTATTAAATGTAAGTGTGTCATTCTCCCTGGCAAATGCACAGCTTCCTAGGAAAGGCTTCCAGGCATTATAACTATTTAAAGGTTCACATGAGGTTAGGGGGTTGGCACTGAGCTGCTAATACTTTTAACATTTGTCCAGATTAAAAATAATCCACGATTCACTGTTTCAGAGATCTTCCTGATGCTCCTTGCTCTCAAAAGTGATTCCATTTTGAACTCCCTTTTGCTAGACTAACAGCTGCTTTTTGGCCCAAAGTGAAACTCAGCAAACAAGGCAATTGGAACAGATTGAAATTGAGAGGCAGTTTCTCTTTTTGATTCTTTCTCATTGTTTCTTCCCCTCTGCCTCTCCTTCTTTTCTATTTTTCCTCCTTTCTTCCCTTCAGTGTGTGAGAATTAGAGACTGAGGCTCTCATGAAACTCAGTGCCATGCTTGGAAAGACAGGTATGAACATGAGGTTCCTTCATTAATTCAATTAGACATTCAGGCAGTCAGTTATTCTTTCATTCTTTAAGTCAATAAACACCTACTGAGTGTGAACTAAGCATAAAGCATCATTCTAGGTGTCTGTTAGAGACACCTAAGAGATGTCAGCCCGTTCCAACACAGGTGTCAAGGTCACCAACAAAACCATGACTCAGGTTCTGATGGAAAGGTGTTTTACTCACATAGAGAAGAGACAGAGCAAGGTTAGCTTTTCTGGGGGAGCGTCGATTTCTCATGGCCAATGGATCTCAATATGTGGCCAATGTAGGGTGATGTTCTCTTGTACCTGTGTGCTGCAGTGGAGCATCCCTGCTCCCTCCCCACCAGGGACAGACAGACCACAGCCTGTGAGTTGGATGTCCTAAAACACTTCCACCAGAGCCAGACCATCTCCAGTGAATATTTACATATGCTTAGGGCAATAGGGGAAAGAATGTACCAGCAGCCCCCTTATCTACTAGGAGATTGTGTTTCATCTGGCCAGTCACCTGTACCTTGCCCTGAGCACAGGATGTATTAGGGATCCCAGGGACAGGCAGCAGGCCATGCTAGGACTGGCCCCTCCCATACGAGGCAGTAGAAGGCAAAGGGAAATATGGCCCTGCTCAGTGCAGGCTCACTAGAAAACAGAACTGAGTCTCACTTAAGGACAATTTCAGAACAGCAGCAACAAAAGGAAGGGAGTCTAGGAAAGGAAGAAGGACACATGCAAAGTGGGGCAGTACAGTGCTGGTCACTGCTTCACTAAGGGATGGTGGGTCTCTAAGCACCAGTTGTCTCTCTTGGCAAGGCACACATAAGCTTTGCCTGGGAGACCTTCAACAGAAAGAACAGAGAACATTATATCTGTTGAGTCTCTCCAGGGTCTTGTGTTCCATGAGTCAAAACTCACCTTGTGGGGTGTTAACTCACCTGTACTTCTGGCTTGGGTTGCCTGATCCCTTTGGAGAAGAATTCCATACCATGCATTGTGGCAATTCCTACAAGGCCAGGGTACAGCAAATAGCTGAGGGCTCAGAAGATAGCTGAGCCCTGGAGACTCTGTGGTGGTGCAAAAGAGAGTTCCATACAGGTCCTTGAAGAGCTCAGGGCCCAGGTGGGAGGTGAAAATAATAATAACTGACGTATATTAAACCATTTGCTATGGGTATGACACTGGGGCAAATGATTTATATGAATGGTCTGATTTAAATCTTGGCAAAAATATTTATTTCCAAACCTATTTTATAGAGTAGGAAATTAAAATTTATAAGGTTAACAATTTACCCAGAATTATTTGGGCAGCAAGTGGCAGAGCCGATAGTCAAATACAAAGCATGTGTCTAACCTCTATGCTTCCTGCTGGTAATTACTTCAAGACAATGTGGAGTGCTTTGACAGAGACACCCATAATGTCTTTCAGGAATTAATCATGCCTGCTAAGTGTTGTAATGCTAGCATTGGGTAGACTTACATACCCAGCCAGTCAAGATAGTCTGGAGAAAAAAGTGCCCCCCTGACAACTGAAGATACCCTGGCAAAGAGCAAAACACATACCACCCGAGGGCAACCTTCCAGGGCAGAGGGAGAAAAGTGGAGAATTGAGGTCAGAAGACTCAGGAAAATCCCTTCTCCTGGAAACCATTCCTACATGCCAATAAGCATAAGCCACTTAAGGGGGCAGAAGGGCTCCTGGACCAGCTACGCCTGATGGGAACCTGTTTAGAGCATATGCCTGTATACAGGTTGGGGGAGTCCCAGAAGTAAGTATAACACTTACTTACACTGTGAGAAAGTTTACGGAACACCATCGCCCATGAGATAGTGCTTTCTCCATATCCTACCTAATCCTTACAACAACACTAGAGGCAGGGGCTTTCATTGTTCTCATTTCATATAGGAGGACTCCAAAGCTCAGGTTTATATATTAACTAGTGAAGTTAACAAAAGTAGGCAATTCAGTTTGGGGGTGGGGATTTAATTCCAAGCCTTATATAGGCTGCCCCCAGTCACAACAACTTCATGGGTTGCCAGTGCCATCTGAACAATGCCCAAGGACTTCATAGCCCAGTTCTAGTATGAGATATCCTAGTATGAGATAGAAGCAATAGGATGTCTTAGTCTGATGCCAAACTGTATTCTTTTGCTGAGATTGAGCACTCACCAAGCAGTCCTTGATTATGATTTGTCTACCCATGTACTTGCCTGCAGGGAAAGAAAGTGATGGGCAGGTCCACAGAAATGTCTGGTCTTCCTAAGAGATGCCACTGTCCTTGCAAATTAATAAATCACCATTCTGTTTCTAGACATCCATCTCTTGGGTGTTCTGTGAAACTGGATCAGCATCCAAGTCTGACCTGGGAGACAAAGGAGACAGTTTCTGTATCTGCAGAATGGCAGGCCAAACAGTGGCAGAGTCATCTTATGAGATTTTAGGGGATCTGGCAGCATCTCTGGACACCCACGTTTCATTCACACCTACACTTTCACACATCAACCAGCTCTGCCAAGGTTGCTAGGTCATTTTCTTCTCTTCATTAACACCTGCTTTATGAATGGACTGAAAGAAATGTGGATTTCTTTAGGCTGCATAGTATGGTCATTTCATGAATTCTCAGATTTAAAAGCACACGCACACACAAACACACACATTTTAGGTACCAGGCCATATTATTACGATCCAGTAATGAAAAAGACAGAATTCCTGTCCTCAAAAAACATACAAATTAGTACAGAAAACTGTTTGAAAAGAGTTCATTAAAATACATGTACTAGGTAAAATAAGCTTTAAACGGGGAGTAAGGATTTTTCCAGGAGAAGAAGGTATAGTGAGAGAAAGAACTGCAGCCAGAAGGGAAATTGAAGCAAAAATAATGGAGGTGAGAGATAAATGGGTCAAGATCTACAAGCAGGTGTGTGTTGCCCAAAGAGAGGGTTTGAGGCCAGGAGGGGGAGTGGGTTAGGAAAGTATGAATGAACCTCAAAGCCTCACTAACCAGCTCTAGGAGTCCTGAATTTTGGTGGGAAAGCTGAATTTTTCTGGCTCAGACACTACAAATTGTGGCCACCTTTGGCCTAGACATAGAATCATAAAGCCAGAATGTATCTTAAATTATTCATTCCAATACTAACCTCTGTTTGACTTCCCAGAATGGAATAAAATTTGCCCAAGTTGTTTTAATCTGCTAGACTACCAAAATGCCATATACCAGAAGTGGGTTGGCTATTACAATGGGGATTTATTAAGTTACTAGCTTATAGTTTTGACTCTGTGAAAATGTCCAAAACAAGGCATCATCAGGCAATGCCTTCTACCAGAAGACCAGCTGCTGGCGATCTTGGACTTCTCTGTCACATGGCAAGGCACATGGTGGTGTCTGCTGGGCTATCCCTTCTCTTACGGGTTTCATTGCTTTCAGCTTCTGCCTTCCATGGATTTCTCTCTGCTGCTGTGGCTTTCATTCATCCTAGAGTATTCTGCCATTTATAAAGGATTCCAGTAAGAGGATTAAGACCCACCCTGGGCCACACCTTAACTGAAGTAACCTAATCAAAAAGCCCTGAAGTAATGTTATCAACCATCCCCCTCTCCCCCACTAGGTTCCCACTAACAGGAATTGACCAGTTTTAAAAACATGATTTTCTGGGTTACATACAGTTCCAAACTACCACACAAGTTGACTAGTTGATCATTGACAGAGCTGGGCCTGGATCTGGTTTCCTGTCCAGAGCTTGTTCTTTTGTGATTCCATGTCAGTAAATGGGTTCTGCATGACTCCGATGCTATGATTTCAGTGTTCAAGCATTTTGTGTCAAACTTTGTGATAGCACTCACCCTAATGTGTTAACATTGATTCTTTTGCTTCTTGTGTTCTCCAGTACACTGTCAACTTGTCAGAGAGGATATTTACTCATCTTCATATTTCAAATATTCGCTGTTTAGGGTAGCATCCAGACCAGAAAAGGTACTCAAAAATATTTGCTAAATGAATGAATGAATGGAACCATTATCAAAATAATGGTTTCATGAAACTGAGAATATGGCAGATTTATCTTAGAAGCATTCCCAAATGTGAAAATCTCCTTATAACCTGGACCATTTCAAGTGGAAAGAGCACCCAGCATGTCAAAGTTATTTGTAATGGCTTCTGACATGTTTATATGACTTCTACTCTTGACTACAAGTTGACTAACTTGGGGAATCAAGGAAGGCCCCCTTGGGGAGGTGGTGCTTGGACTGTGCTTTGAGACAGAAATAAGCTTCAGCAGGGAAGGTCACTGAAAACAGGGAGATGACAAATGTAAGGGACTGGAGATATGAGAGAGCATGACATGTCCTTGGGAAATCAAATAGTTCAGTTTCTCTGAATAGTAAAGGAGAAAGGGAGGGAGGGGGAAGACAGAACAGACACGAAAACCAGGTATAAACTCCCATAACTTTTTTGCAGGACACAGGGCTAAAACACTGGGTCCAAAATTTTTTGTGTTAAAATCATCTGTGTTAAGCTTTCTAGTTTAATAAAAGAACTTTTGTACATATTTTATCTTTTGGATCTTTCAATAATTCTGTGCCAACTTGTGGCATCTAGCTTCTTAGTAATAAAGGAAGGACTTAGATTCAGATGGTTTCATTTCTTTCCTGATTTTCTCCTTATTCCATACCACAGACCATAGTTGAGTGATACCCTCTAATAATAATATCTTTCTGATATTTCTAATAACCAACTGACTTTCTTTGCAGAAGAGTCCAAGACGAATTTGTGTTATACCATTGTGTTTTACCTAATATATGATATTTTAGTTTGACTATGCATTCTCTTGCCCTTGTAAATAGTAGCTATAGATCATGCAAATCATTAGTTTTTGTCTCATTATACATAATGCTGATTTCCAAAGACATTTATTTCTACCTCCATAGTATTTCTCATGTCACAGCAAATTATCCATAAGACTAAAACAATCTCTTCCTTTGAAATTGTCTCTCATCCCCATTTTCACATCACATTACCAAAATGATTATATCTTTCAATATTTCAATTCAATTTTGTTGTTCAATTTCAGCAACTGTATTGGAATGACAAGTTGAAGGATGTTGCCAGAATCAGTGTAATGTGTACAAAAAGTAGGAAAAATACTGGAAACATTCCTAGAATGGAATTTTATACCCCATGTCACTTTTCTCCTCATAATCAATTCCCAGTTGGGACCATGTTGCCACATATTCTGGGAATGTTCTGATATATATTCTTTGATGTCTTAGAGGAAAGTTCTCTTCTATCATTTAGGTTTGACACAGACATTCAATCTTGTATTCTTGGGTATTTTCAGATGGCTGTATTAAAACGTTTTCTATTTTTACTTTTCCCATCTTAAATGTCTTTATTGGAAAATTAGATAGACTTCTGTTGGCATTTCTCCTGAGGAACTTTTCCCTTATTTCCAATTTGTAGTCTGCACATACACACTGAGGAGAGCCTCAATAAAATTCATTCTATCAATTGTTCAAAATGATATTTGAGTATAACCTTTCTACACAGAAATTTGAAGCCATTTTGTGGGATTTTTCTTTAATCTGAGCAGAAGTAAACAGTAGCCATTGAAAAGGCTGATCAGGTGCTCTAAGCAAGATGTATGAATAAGAACACTGTTAGCATTCAAGGTACACTGGCTTTGGATTCATATAAATTTAGAGGCTGTGTTTATTAAGTTGTAGTCTACCAGCAATATATGTGCCTTAGTGTACAGAGGCTGCTATAAGAAAATTCTGCAAACTGGGTGGCTATTGACGTCTCACAGTTTTGGAAGCTAGAAGACCAATTCAAGGTGCTTCAGGGCTATACTTTCTCTGAAGACTAAGGGTTCTGGCAGTGGCCACACCCATGAAATGACTTGGCATATGGCACGACTCAATCTCTGTCTGTGTCACATGGGTTCCAATGTATTATGGTGGGGACAGGATAGGATAGACATTCCCATTTGAAAAGGGAGAAATTGAAAGAGAAAAGGGGCTCAATGTCCCCAGCAAGTCAGAAACCTCACATGGTAAATTCCATGACATTTCAAAGGTTGAGTGGAATCTGTGAACTGATGCAGCTCTGTACTCTTGGCCTGAGGATATCCCTTCAGACCATATTCTACAAACATGGTCCCTTCCTTGGGTTCCTTTTTCTTCATTTGGTCCTACCTCTGTCCCCTTCAGTCCAAGCTGACACTGTTTCTACTGAAATAAAAGCCTCAAAAATCTTATCAGTCTTCTATGCAATTGATGGTAATACAAGCCAAAAGACACGAGGGTTTCTCGCAGGTTTATTCTCAATAATTGAGTCTCCATTACTGATTTCTTCTGAGCTGGTTGATCAGATCCATAATCATATGCCTAATCTCTTAAGAAAATGGTTGCTTAGCTACCTTAGCCCCATTTCCAGAGCACATTATCAACAGGCTGAGAGTTTTCTAAATCATCAATTGCTGCTTCTTTTTTGTTAACAATTCATTCATCAATTTCTCTCTTTCCTCTTGATTTTTGCTGTTAGCAGCAAGGAGAAACCAAGCTGTACCTTCCACATTTTGCTTGGGATCTCCTCAGCTAAATACTCATCTTTATTGTTTACAAGTTCTCCCTCCCATCCAACACTGGAACCCAATTCTACCAAATTCTCTGACACTTGTTAACAAGCACCACCTTTCCTCCAATTTCCAATAACTCATTCATTTCTTCTAAGGCGTCATCAGAATCACCTTTAACTTCCATATTTCTACCAACAGTCTCTTCAAGGCAAGCTAGGCTTTTAATTCAAGCACCTCAAAGTTCTCACAGCCTTTTCCTATTACCCAATGCCAAAACTACCACCACATTTTTAAGTATTTGTTACAGAAGCACCCCACTTGCCAGTACCAAAAGCTAACTTTGTTTGCTGGGTCTGCCATAACCAAGTACCAAAAACTGGAGGCTCAACAGCAATTTATTGTCTCACAATTCTGGAGACTAGAAAGTCCAGATTTAGTTGTGGCAGAGCCATGCCTCCTCTGGAGTCTGGATGGTTCTGGCAGTGGCCAGCAGACCATGGTGTTCCTTGACTTGTGGCATAACTCAATCTCTGCATCCATCTCATGTCTGTCTATCTTTGTCTCTTCATGACTGGTTCCAAATTTCCCATCCTTTCAAAGACACCAGTCATACTGGATTAGGATCCACTCTAATCTAGTTTGACCTCTTCTTAACTAATAACATATTTAAAAATCCTATTTCCAAATGGGATCACATTCGCCAAGTCAGAAGTTAGGAACTGAACATATCTTTGGCAGACACATTTCAATTCATAGCAGCATGTAATCAAAACTTAGCTGCAATGTAATGAAAGTTTAGGAGGAGCTAAATGCATGGTTGACCAAAAGAGGACTCCCAAGGACTTCTACACCTCTTGTTAAGAATTACTCTATTTTTTTTTTAACAAATCACTTTTATTGTTACATATTAATAAAGCATAAATCCTTCCAGAGAGTAAGAGAGTACATTCAATAAGAATTACTCTATTTTTAATCAAAGTCATATGAGTCATATGAAATATTTTGATATAAATAAGTTAACTCCATTTCTCCACCTTTTATCTTAAATTGCTTGATCATTTTGTCCAAGTTTCCCAGCAGCCTCCTCTTATTATCCCAAAGTCATAAACACACACAGATTGACAATGTTAGTATCAATCCCCCAGAGTTATTGTGAGAATTAAATAAAATAATGCATTTAAATTCATTTAAAGTGCTAGACAGAGTACATGATATATAATAATGCTCAGCAAATGTTTTTTGAATAAATGAAGCAAAGGGTGAATGATTGACATGCTTTTCTATATGGTCATTTCTTCTTTTGAGTGATCTGACATTTCTATGAACCTATATAGTTCTACTCTAAGGAATATTAGGGTACTGTTGGACAAAGCAAAAGTAGCAAACATTTATAGAACTCTTCATTGGTTAGCAATTCTGGTTTAATCTTCACAATCAGATAGATTGAAATGGACAATATTTCATGCTTTACAAATTTGTTGCAATGACTTTATTGAGAAGACTGGCAGTGGAAAATGGAAACTCTGAATGTTCTCAGTATGTATACGTGTATATTTTAAATTACATGTGAAGCCCACAGAGTTTTTCTTATAATTGTTTTCATAGCAGAACTTGTTGCACTATAGATTTTGTTCTTGATGATGGGTAACTTAAAATCCAATTATCACTCATATACATCAAAATAACACATTTGATATTTATATTTATCACACATCAACCATTTAGCACCTCCATCTTATGCTCTGCTTGCTTCTTATCACCACATTCCCAAATACAGTCTCCAGCCCTTTTTTTTTTTTAATTTTTTATTGTTCATAAAAATCAAGATTTTTCACAGTACATACCAATATTTGTAAAATGATATATAAATACAAATGCATATATGTGCATTTTCTTACATAAATGTTATTTTGTATATATATATATTTAAAGGTGCTTGGATTACCTAATTATTACTCAGAAATTACAGGGATTCCCATGTTCCCCACCTCCCACACCTCCCACAACATCCCACACCAACATCCTTCATCATTGTGGCACATCACCCGCAATGGATATACACATCCTGGGGCTTTGCCACCAAGCATAGACCGCATTTCACATCATAGACCACCCTCTCTCCCACACAGTTCTGCATGGTATATGCTGATGTAAAATGGCCTACATCTGTTGCCACAATGCCACTCATGACAACCCCTAAGTCCCAAAAAAGCCCCTGTATTTCAACTGCCTTTCCCCTCCCTGCCCCGAAAATGTCCAGTGGCCACCGTCTCCACCTCACTGTTACAATTTCTTCCATTGCTTGAATCACAATATATGACAGAACACCACCAAGTCCATTCTAGTCCATAGCTCTTCCCCCAATCCTGGGGGTTTTGGGATGGTGATGCCCACTCCACCTCCAAGTGAGAGAAGGTTTATATTCCATGGATATGGTGGATGGGATTATCCTGCATGCAGCTGCAGGCCCTCTCCATTCCCTGGGATGGCCGTTGCCCATAGTTGTCTCCTCGCCAGGTGACTTGGATGAGTCCATTGAGCTATAGGGTAGGGGTTGCAGCTGCACCGAGATTGCAGGCACATCTGGCACATAGGAAGGCCAGAGGCTCCAGTCTCTGGAAGTATACCTAAAAACTCAAGCATCACATATAGGTTTGAATAGAAGGGACTGATGGAACATGTGCAGGGAGGACTTATTTGAGTCTGACTCTGTCACACTCAGGGGCACAGATTCCAAAGAGGAGCCCACTAATAAGTCATCAATCTCTGGGGCTATCCCCACTTACATAGGACCTGTGTGTCTCCAGAGCCCTCAGGAGCCCCTCTGTGTGGGGTGATATCCACTTTGGTGTTCTATGAGATCCTACTGAGGTGTGCGTAAGCATTACCTCTGGGATGACCTCCCGACTCTCTTTGAAGTCTCTTAGCCACACGAACTCATTTCTCTTTACTCTTTCCCCCTTTTATTCAAGTGTATTTTTTTTTCCGATCATGTTGCCAGTTGGCACTTGGTATTAATCCCTCGTTGTCCAGCCCTTTTTAATTGATTTTTCATCTTGGGTATGACATCCATAATAGGAAACAAGGGTGTTCAATTACAGTATCAGTTTTCTGTACCACTATGCAGCCTAGGAAATAGAAATTGCTTAATAAATAACATCTCTAATATGATTATTATTCTAATATCAGCATTTGTAATATTAGCCACCAAATAATTGGACAATTGTTTCTAATAAAATAACTGATTTTGTTTAACTGTTCTTTGTTCATTGATAACAAAGAAAGCTTAAAAAGAAAAAGTTTAAGAAAAAAGGACTGACCTTCTCCAGAACTACCCTCCACTCAATAATTAAATACTTATTTAGAAATCTTTATGTAAAGAGATCCACATATATGAAGCCCAGTGTTCTAAGTAAGAGGTATAGAAACAGCAGTCCCTGACTTCTAAGAGCTGTCAATCTGGCTTATTCATTTCCACCACTGCTTTGTTGTTGTTGTTGTAGTTGGCTTTAAACAACAGAAATTGATTGTCTCATGGCTCTGGAGGCCAGGAGTCCAAATTCAAGGTGTCCAGAGGGACAGGCTCTATCCAGAGGCCTTAAGGGAGAATCTGTTCTTGTCTCCACTGAAATAGCCCAGAATCAGTTAGTAACAACTTCACTTCTCTGTATCTCTTGTGTTCTTTCTTTTCTCAAAATCCAGACATCATAGAATTGACTCCTGTGCCCCCTGGGCTGAGAGCCCTTGCTCTGAATCACCACCAGCCCCTGATCCTGAAGACTGAGGAATGAACAAACATAAGGGGGAAATACAAACATGGACTAAAGTAGACTTACTTTTGTGGTAACAGAAGAACTTGTAAACTTGTTATAAAGATAGTGGTTTCCAGAGGTTCTGAGCAGAGGGGAAGGGAAAAATAGCAGGAACACAGGGCCATAATAGGGCACGGGAACTGTTCTTCATGACACTGCAATGATGGATACAGGCCATTATACATTTTGTCAAAACCTATCAAATTGTATGGTGCAAAGTGTAAACTATAAAGTAAACTATAGACCATGGTTAGTAGCAATGCTTCAATATGTCTTCATCAATTGTAACTAGTGTACCCTACTCATGTAAGATGCTATTTGTAGGGGAAAATGTGAGAGGGGGATGGGGGGAGTTATGGGACTCCTTTATATTTTTGAGGTAAATTTTCTGTAATGTAAAACTTCTTTAAAAATAAAGTGAATAAAAAGTTTAGGAACTTGAGATGGGGAGATTACCCTGTACTATCCACCTGGGCCTTAAATGTGACCAGCAGTGTCCTTATAAGAGAGAGGCAGAAGGAGATGGAGACAGACAGCAGAGGAGGCCACATGTCCACTGAGGCAGAGATGGGAGTGAAACACCAGAAATCCCTGCAGCCACCAGAGGCTGGTGGTGCTTCAGAGCACTTTCACATTTGTAATATGTTGGCTTAGTTTTATGATACCAATCTCTGCCAGAAGGGCTGTACGACCTTCAAACAAAAAAGCAAGAACTACAATATTTTTTCCTGTGTTTTGGAATATGTTTTAACAACACTTAGAATAATTGAGACCAAGATGGCGTCGATCTAGGTGGTTACTCACGGTTCAGATCTCCCGGGATGGCCGACTGTGGACGCAGGTCCCGCCCGAGGGTCTGGGCTGTGGGCGCGCGGAGTGGGAGCCTTGGGTCATCTAGCAGCTGGCGGATCCACACGTGGAGTGATCAGTGGAGATTCGTGAGTTCTGGGCCTGCCTTTAGTGGTCAGCACGGAGGGCTGAGCCCCGCCCGCACAGAAAATGGCTGGCTGGAGCCGCGGATCCTACATCCACGACTCCCGCTGCCTGCTGGCTTGTGGGAACATAATCTGAGGGAGGGAGGGCTCTGACAGAAGGTGGAGAGTGGTTTAACTTCTGTGGATTTGGCTGCCTGGACCCCCTCATAGCTTTCTTTATTTTCTTTTTTCTTTTTCTTTTTTTTCCCCACCTCTGCTGCCCTTCCCACCGCTCCTCCTCCCTCCCACCGCTCCCAGCTCTACCCCCCCTCCTGCCGCTCCCTGCCCCTCCCGCTGCTGCCACCGTGTCCACACGGCCTTCCTCGCTCTCTCTTGCCCCCGCCCCAGGTCCTCCGGGCGGGTATCCCAGGCTCGGCTCCCCTGCTCGCCCCTCACCCCTCCCTGCCTCTGCCACTCGGAGAGATCGCTTCCCCTCCCTCCTGGTCTCTCTGTCATTTGGGTTTAATCAAAGCTTTATGGAGCAGATAAACCAGCTGGAAACACTGCCAGGCTGAGGGGAGAGGCAAAATTGCTGAGCAAACTTGTTTTTTGCAGCTGCCCGCTGATACTAAGGCTTGGCCAAGAGGGG
>JAQZBX010010690.1:0-43950 GCA_029593785.1 Cabassous unicinctus
AGGTCATTAATGCCTTCCTAATTGTTAAATCAATTACAATTTTATTCCTCTTCTCCCTTAACTGCTCTGTTGTATTTTGACCACCTTTTCTTTTTGGAATTCTCTCCTACATTATTTACCAGAGTGTCATACTCTCACAGTTCTTCTAGAGATCTGTACCCATCCCCTTAGTCATTTTCTTTTTGAATTGTTTGCTACATTTTGGGTGATCACTTTCTTGTTTACTGTTTCCACAACCACCTAAATGCTAATAGGCCCCCAAATCTATACTTTGACATTCTGACTTCTACCATGAATTTCAAATTCATGCTTGTATTAAAACAACCATCAAATTTAACATGTTCAAAACTAAACTTATTTTGTTTTTCTCACTTCAACATGTGATATATTTTTTCTTTTAATTTGTCTTAATTAATGATGTTATTTGCCCCATTCAATTTTTTCAAAGTGTGAAAGTAAGTTGTCCTCATTGGCTTCCTCTCCTGTTTCCTGCATTCAATTGATACATGTCCTATTTATTATATAGTGTGTTCCCTTCTTAACTTTCACACTACCTCTCTCTTAGATCAGGGACTCATTCATCTAGTTAGCTATATGAACTAATATTAATTCATTACTACCACAATGTCCCAAACCTCTATGTTGGGGTTATTTTATTTAAAATGACTAAAAGCAGCCAGCATAAAAAAAAAAAATCTGGGAAAATATGTGGACACCAAGTTTTTCCAGTTTTAAATGCATGGGCATTTAAATGTGGATACCTCTTAGACTTTCAACCTTAATTGAAACTACCATTTCCATCCTCTTTGTAAATTCATTCCTAGTACCTAATACAGCACCTGCTACATAAATAGGGATTTAATAGTGATTTTTTGCAAGAATCATTAATTGATTCAATTAATTAATTGATTGCATGAATTAGTGGCATCAAGTTCACTTTACATAATATAGAAATTGTGCCCATGTAAATTATCCTTGCTCTAAGTATTTCTGAGAAATGCCAAGGGTTTTTCTCATATCTTATAAAAAGTTGTGCTCTGAGTTCTTCTGCTCTGCCCAAATTACCATCCTCCATCACAGTTATTTGCAGCCCAGAGAAATTCTGTAGTCTAAAACTTACCATTTCTCCTCTACCCAGGCTTGCTTAAAAACAATATCAATCTCCTGGCACTACACAGCTGCAAAACTTAGTGGCTTTGTGAAATCACATTAACAAAGTGGTAATGTTTCTTGGGTATCTGGTTAACTAGAGTTATGTTGCAAATTCTTCATAAGAGGAATTGGCCACTCCTCTCTACAAGTATTTCTTTTCCTGGA
The DNA here is from genome assembly GCA_029593785.1 of Cabassous unicinctus. Lineage (NCBI taxonomy): Eukaryota > Metazoa > Chordata > Mammalia > Cingulata > Chlamyphoridae > Cabassous > Cabassous unicinctus. Next base: position 1,318 of record JAQZBX010010690.1, read on the forward strand.
TACCAGCACAATACTTATTTGCCTTATGAAAAGAGCAATTGCAGATTCTGATTATAGCCTCTTTTCTTCATAGGGCTGAAAAATAAATTTCCTAGGTGGAGCTAGTATCCGTATTCTAAGGCAGACATCATGCTGTCCTCCACATAACACTGTCCAGTTGTCTTCATATTCAGCCAAATTCCTTATTAAAATCAACTCCTTCTTATTGATTTGTGGTCTAGCCCAACCAGTTTTATCAACATATCCTGATTTGTTGCATCCCACTCAAATCAGCTACTTACATCATACTGAATAAGCAATGTTTTTCTCCTGTCATACATAACAGATTTTAGACAATGTTTTATAAAGAGGTTTAAATAACAACAGCAATAATACTAGACCAAAATTCATATCCAGAAAAAATTTCAGAAAGAATTCTAATAATTTATATCAGGTTTATGATTATCTGTATAAATTCTTATTCCATGAGGTGACAGAGAATACAGTGCAAAAATATTCAACAAGCACCAGCATTCACTGGTTTATTTTCTTCTGGTCTCAATTTTGTCCTAACTTATCTCTCTATTTTTATAACCTCTGCCACTCCTATGAATGACTCAATCTTAGCTATGCTATTCTTCCTTAACAACACTGAGACCCTGTACTTCCAAGCATTTTAACTGCAACTTCCTCTAATAGATAGTCACTCTCCAACACCTCAACATACCACACATCCTGGTAAGTTCTGATTCTTCCTCAACTCAGCTTAGATGTCAGTTTCCCAAATATCTTTCTAGACATTCCATGTAAAAAGTTACTTCCTAAAAAGTTAAATTATTAAATTTTCTCATTAGAATCTATAAAATGACCCACTTTTCAGAGATTTTTCTTTTTCTTTTCAATGGTTAATGAATAAATTAGTCCTTGATGTCTTAGTATTTTCATTGGAGTTTTTTTTTTTTTTAATATTTTGTGTTCAAGCAAATTCTAAACAGTCTTTATACTTCAAAAAAAGTTTTATTAAATTGTCCATGAATTTATTTACTTTCTTTAAAAATATTGTCATAAACAAACAAAAAAAGAAAGAAATTTTTATTAAGAACAGAAATATAAAGGCAGAGAGAATAAAAAGATGCTGGGTCCCTAAAATATTCATAATTCAAATCTGATTCCAAATTGAGTTTAAAATTACTGTGAAATTTTTTTTCTCTAAATACTGTAAAAATTTGGCACAGTGCTTTCAATGTGAACTAAAAATATGAGAGTTGGAATAAACAAGATATTTCTACTCTGTTTTGGGTAAACAGAAATTATTTATTTTAATTTTTATTACTAATTTCTTTAAAAGTTATGAGGAATGGATCCAATCAAATATGAACTTCCTTTAATATTCAGGGTCAACATTTAAGAAAAGAGATTATAAATTTTTTATAATTTCTACATTGTGTTAATAATTTTTTGTTTACCATTTTCTTCATTTTATCTTTTTAACTACTGATAGAATCCAAAGCAGGAAGTCAAGAAGATTATTACATTTCTAGAGAAAAATCTGAGTGATGAAATCTTGGATAGAATTATCCATTACACCTCATTTGAAATTATGAAGGAAAACCCTCTGGTGAATTATACACACCTACCAAGTACAGTGATGGATCACAGCAAATCCTCTTTTATGCGCAAAGGTGAATACTTTTCTGAGTTTAATTTCTCTTTATTTTCTTACAATTACCAGGAAATAAAGATAGCTGGGTGGTTGCCACCAAGATTCTTAACCTGTCTAGCAACAATTTCTTCATCTGTAAAATAAGGACACCAAAACTCCTTTTGCAACAAGTTAATGAATTAGATTAGAAATTATTAGATGATATAATACATGTACAGCTGTTGACAGAGTACCTTAAGTGTTTGAGAAATATTTCTCCTCTCCTTTTTACTATTTTTATGAGAGAGTAGTTTTGGCAATTCTGATGTGAACTATTCCAAATTTGTCAATCCTACTCTCTTAAAGCTCTGTCCGAATTGGCATGGGCCTTCTGCTCCTCTGCAGTGATAGTTAATGTCACTCAATACAGCACCATCTCCTTTAAATTCTCCACATTATTTAGAAAGAATTGGCTATTTTGTTAAAGACCATCAAAAGTAGAGACATTTTTTTTCACCCTAAGAAGATTTTGTTCCCTAAAAAACCATCTGCATTATAGGAAACATACAATCCAATTTAACTCAGGAAGATGACAATAGAGAAATATGACATTCTCTATTAAAATACAGGTTTATCTCCATTTAAGCAAAACCTGTATGGTGTTTTAAAGTATATGGTGTGTGTCAAAAATGTGTTATTAATAATTAAAACAATATATTTAACAAATTATTAACTTAGACAAATTTGTGAAGTTACCTGTTTAATAATGCCACTGTAAAATTTTCAATAGTCTTTATTGAGTTGGAGAGAAAAGAGTAGAATTTCTGTTAGTGTCCTGGAAGTAAACTAACCCTGAGAATTGTTGAACATATGGACCAAAAGCTTCAATTTTGAAAAGATTTATATGGTTAATTTGTTTCTAAGAGCTTTTTTCTCTACAATTTATTAAAACAGTAAACTGTCCTAGTGTATTGAAATTATGTCTCTTTTTTATCCCCAAAAGAATTGCATTGAGCTTTTCAAAAACAGCTTCTAATGCTAGAAGGCAAGGCAAAAATTTATTTGTAAATGATACATTATAAAGTTGAACAAAGGAGACTTACATGTGTATATGCATGTATGTATATGTGTGTGTGTGTGTGTATATATATATATAAATTGTTTTTCTGCTGCAACAACAAGAAAAAAATCTCTCCCTTATCAAATTACAAAGCAAATTTCCATTATTCCAGATCATTAAATGTAACTTCTAAGAGAATTTTGTCTCCAGTCATATGAAAATCGATGCCATTCTATGACAACTCGTTAGGCTGTAGAGGTAGAAATAAAACAAATTCAGTATTTGGATTTTGTGGCTGCTTCAATTACAACAGAAAATAATATATTCTAGTCTAATAATGGAAGTGGTCTTTCCATCATCTCTGGAGGTGACAGAGAACATGCCCCTTGTGGTTAGACAAATCCAGGGTGTATCCAGTTTCCTGGTACTCCACTTGCAAATCTATGACCATGACTACATTAATTAACCCTCCAAAGCTCCAGGTAGATCAGTGACAAAATGGAGAAAATTATAACACCTATGTCACAAGTTTTAGGGCAGGATTATGTTAAAAAATATGTAAGTATTTAGGATATTTTCTGGCCATAAATAATACATAAAGAAGTAGCAAATAGTATTAGTCTAAATAGTTCAAGATTCATCCATCCATTCAGTTATTCAAGTATTTACTAAACATTTGAAGAATATACATTTATGCATTAATTCACCTATTGATAAAGCTGTTCATGAACACATATATATGGCACATATTCTATATAATATGCAAACATGAATGACACATGTATCTTCCTCAAGCAGCTCACACTCTTGTGCAAGAGGCATGCATGTAAATGGAGGCTGATGAGGGCACAAGGTGAAGTATGAACAAAGAGCCAGATACATGCAGTCTTGAATGATGCTGAGTTGGATAAATCAATGTCATCATTTAGTCATAAAATACTAAGGGTTGTCCCAGAATATAACAAAACAGAAAACTCTTGGCTTTGGCCAGCATTTATTTTATCAAAAGAATTTTTCTTACTTCTCTTACTCCTGTGAAACAAGTGTGGTTGTTACATTGTGTACTTTATAATAAAAATACAATATCATTGAAATGCTTTTATATGTAATTCTCTTTTATAACCTGTGTTTTTCTCTGTCTTTAATGACATCTGAATATGTTTATGCCAATCCCTCACATACATTACATAGAACTGTTGAATCTGGTGAACGCAGAAAAAAGTATAATAACCAGGGGAACAAACGTGTCTATGTGAATGTTTTTAATTGAAAGAATTTAGAAGCTTCATCCAACTATCATGGATTAATATAGCTCAATAAGCTATATTTAATATTTCACAAAATATCAAAAATAAACATTTCTCTCTAATCACTTTGGCATTACATTAAAAGTTATTCATTTTTCAAATAAATATTTATAAGCATCCAGGTATGAGTGATTAAATGTAAGTTTATATCCCAAAAGTTTTACTTTTAAAAAGATGGTTCAGGTATGTTATATAATGTTTTATTTCAGTGTTATTCTTTTTACCTAAAATGGAAAAAATGTATAAGCATAGCATCTAATAAGATTCAAATACAAGAAAAACCTTTTTTTTTAGGTCTTTTAACCTATTCTTCTTGGTATATATTAACTTTTCCTTCAAAATGGAAATATATTCTTTCATATGTTTTCTTACTTATTAATTTTAGGGGTTGCAGGTGACTGGAAGAATTACTTCACAGTGGCCGAAAATGAGAAATTCGATACCATTTATAAGAAGGAAATGTCTGGAGCCTTACTTCAGTTCCGCACAGAGATTTAAAGGGACTTAGTCATAAATCTGAAAAAGAGAACAGATGACCTGCAGTTTGTTGAAACAGGGACAGTTATGGCATGATTTGGGCAAGCAAATTGATTTGTAAAAGAGAAAATATGGTTTTAAAACTTTGATATTTTTTCAATGTCATTAATCAGTTCCACTCTGGTTCCTCTGGCTCTCAATTTCTAACTTCTCCTGAGCTAGGGCCAATTATTACCTCTTCCCAAGCTATTCCCATATTTTCCTAGAATAGTGTCAAAGAGGGAGGAAACTCTCATCCTACTCAATCTCCTATATAATATGGTTTAGAATTAAGTCCCCCTCCCTGTTAATATGGCCCAAGAACTGCTGCTCACACGCGGCCACAGATCGACCTTAGCTGAAATCTTGATCCAGGACACTGTGTTCCACTGCTGTCTGCTGGGTTTCAAGCTGTTCCCTGAGTCATAGCTCATCTTCTTGCAGTGCCTCTATGTAGATAACACAGTGCCTGTCTTTGGTCATGTGGATCAGATTTCAGAAATGCTTCTATACCCCATCTAACTTCCCAGTCTCCAAAGGGGATAGGCCTGTAATTAGTCTCTCTAGGGCTTTTTCCTGGGAACTGGAACCCTGCTCTGAGAGCCAGGACTGAAATCTGGGACCTGCTCCCTGTGGAGATCCTTCCCAGGTCACAACAGACCCCTGTGAATTTCTGAAATTCTCCTATGGCCATAGCTTGGTCACCATTTGGGAACTTCAGTTAAACCACTTTGAGCATGAACAGATTTGGACTCCCTAGTTGCTCCTTGAATGCCCCAGAAGACCATAGCTGCTGCTAAAATAGTTCCAGTCTGGTGCCTTAGGGAGATTTTCCAGGCTAAATCTCCACTCTGCCTTCCTGACTTAATTTTCTCCCATTTACTATCTAGTTGTCCCATAATTATCTCTATCTACTTGGTTTCCTTGATAGATTTTCCTTGGAACATTTTTTTTTCAAACTCCAAGTTTGCCTTAGAAACAGTTATTTATATCTCCAGGTGCAGCAAAATCTTTTGCCTGTACACTATATTGGCATGTGCCAAATTACATGCCAAATCCAAGTTTTCTAACTCAAGCATGACTAGAGTTTCCTTCTTGTGCTGGAGGGGAATTCTGACAGCTTATAGGCTCTTTGAGCCATAACTGGAGAGTAGTCATGGAGTGAGTTGTTGTATGGTGCTTCGTGGTAACACAAACTCAGGCACAACAGAAACTTTTAACAAATGACTGCTTTATTGCTTAAATAGTACAAAAGGTCCAAAAGAGGAGGGGAAAACATCTCACCATGGCCAGATGACCAGGGAGGCCAACTGCTCCAGTCAGGGTTGGTGGATGGCAGCTCCACATGCACCACTTCACATCAGGGGAACAAATCTATGCTGCCAAGGATGGGTTACCTGTATGACTGGGGGGAGGGGGCATTGCCACTGAGATTTCCTGAACTGACAAGTAGCTGGGGCTGCTTGTTCCCAGTTTCCAAGTTTAAGGTCTGGTCAGTCCTTTTCATTAGACCTAACATCCTCTCGGGTTGTGGAATGTTCACTCACTAAAGCATCTTTGTAAAGTAGAAAAGAAGGTGGGGCGGGGCAGGTAGGCGAGGACTGGGAGATGGCTGCTGAGTGTCTGTCTGTGACTTCCCCAGCAGTCCACCCTCGGCTTCTTGACCAGGACCAGCCTACTCCTCCAAATTATCTTTCACAACATAAACCACTGCCTACCTCAGACACAAAGGTAGAGATGGGTTGGGCCTGCTAGCCGTTGCCTCTCAACAATGTTGACAGTAAAGGTTTGGGAGCACTAGCAGCTGCAGCACATTAGGAGGGTTTCACCTATGCATACCATTACTCCAAGAAGCATCATTAGGCCTGTCTGAAGCAATGGTTGCATCCATACTCTCTTACCCCCCTGGAGCCAGCTGACGAGGTTCCACATAGAATATTTCACTTTGAAACCAGTGAGCTGGCCATTGGATTTTAGTCACCTCCTGTTCCACCTTCCTGAGATATTAACTACATATAGCAGGAGGTGTTAGCAATAGCACATAAACATCCTCATTGGGCTAGTAGAGTCAAAGCAATGTGATTATCATCCTAACAAGTTGCCTAGAGGTGTGAAGAAGAAGAGTATACATCCAATGATTGTGCAATTATCTTTTTTACAAGGCATAAGTGAAGGACTTCTTAGTGTTAGTTCAACTGTAATACAGGGAAAATTAGCTCTTTTAGTGTCAATCTAGACTGGCAAAGAGGAGAGAGAGAGAGAGAACAAAGGATCGGGTAGTGGACCCAGCAGTCAGTCAGGTTCCCTGCTACCAAGATGGCCAGTCTCAGATGGACTAAGTGTTTTCCTTCCAGGTTGCTGTCAGGTCAAAGCAGTAGAAAATAAGAGAGGGAAGCAGTAGTTAGCCCTGACAAGGTGGTTGTGCAACTACTTCCCGTCATAGACACCATTTTTAGCCTATGGGCAGTAACATTATTTTCCTCTGAGTTCATCAGTCTGCCCCTTGCCCTGAGCTATCATTTCCCTTTTCTCCATTGATCTGAGTTCCTTCCCCATATCTTCCAGCCCACTTTCATCCCTTTCTGATAGATGGGCATTGTCAGGCCTCCTCAAAGTGTCCCATGACCATTCCCAAGGGGACTGGTGGATCAGCTAGAGGGTTGGCGCCACCCACTAAACTGCAGTATGCATGTGCCAGTCTCTACAGTTCTCACCTACTAGGTTGTCATCTTATGTGTCTATTATACACTTCTAGGCCCACTGCTGTCATCTCACCCCTCCACCTGGCAGCTCTAATCTCCCACCATCCTGGGAATCACGTGGAGGGCATAATGCAGTAAAAAGCAGAATGATTCTCTCACAGTGGCTGAAAAGAAGAGTCATAAGTGATGTGTCCTTGTTCTCCCTTTCAGGGCCAATACTCATCTTGAAAGGTGTAAAGGCAGACATACAGCAAAGCCTTGGTTCCTCATCCAACCTCATCCTCTCTCTGTGCTAGGAAGCTGGATAAGACCATGTATTCCTTCTGGGGAACTTCTGAGTTCAGCTTCCAGAGGGACCAAATAAGGCACAGTCCATCCAGCCAGAGAACTGTCAGCATGTAGAAACCAAAGCTCCTTTTTCAAAATACGATTAAAGTTCTTCACAATGCTGGCTGACTGTGTGGTAGATGATGTAGAAGGTCCATCTAACTATGAGCCTGGGCCCATAATTGAGTGGATTGTGAAGTAAAGTGGGATCCTTGGTCAGAGATGTCATCTGGGTACCAGAAGTGATGGCAAAGCCACTTTTACATGGTATCGCATGCATGCACTGAATCTGCACAATGAACTGAGAAGGCAAGGCCATAGTCTGAATAAGTGTCTGAATAGGTGTCTGTAATGACCAAAGCATAGAACAAACCTTGGGATGGCAGAAGAGAGCCAATATAGGCCACTTGCCATGAGCAGCCCAGTGCAACCCCTCTTCGAATAGCTCCTAAATGCCCTTTTTGGGGTGTGGTTTGTAGTTGACATCTGCCACATTGGTAAATGGCAGCTTGGGCTTCTTTTAATGAAAGGAACTCTGTCTCTCGATCCATAATTTCTGGATATTGGAATTTCCACGTCCATTTCAATGGTGAATTCTCCCAACGGCAAAAGTAGCCATGGGATATTCAACTGATGTCAAATTCACTGATGTTACTGAGGGTGAGTTCATTATTCTCACATATAAGGCAAGGCTCATCCTCTGCCTCTTTCCCAGGAAGATCTCCAGTCTTGCAGGTATGCAAAGCAGCTTAGTGCCTCCTTTATCAGCTAGGTCATTCCAATGATGTTCATCATGATATGGGTTCTTGTCATGTGTATCAGCAGTAGCATAGAAAGTGCCTTTCCATGCCCCAATTGTTTCCAATGGTCTCTTTCCTGGACTGGGAAACATTTGAGCATCCAATTGCATTCCCTCCATGAACTGACCAGACAGCTAAGCCAATGACAATAGGGACATACAGGGGTGCTTCGGTCTGAGTGTTCCAGAGCAAAGAGGACCATTTGCAATTCAGATCATTGGGCACTTTTTCTGGTACCTTAGGTGCTATGTAGTCTGCCTGAGGCAAGGGAAACAGAGGCTGCTACCCAATGGATGCCAAATGGCTTCAGCTTTGGCAATACATCAGTGAACTAGAACTGAGCATCTGGTGGGGCATCTTTGTGTTGGAATTCCCAAAATGCCAATGCAGGGAAAGGCACCTGTAGCTTGGATGGAGACCCATGCTCCAGAGGCTCCAGAGGCAGAGCAGCAGAAACAATTGCCTTTACCTCCTGCAGGACCCGGTCTTCCTCCATTCCCTTGTGGAAAACACTTGCCCTTAGTTTCATCCAATATAGGGGTGCCAGAAGTATATCAAGATGGGGAATATGTTAGCACCAATATGCAGATAGCGGAATGCCTATGACTGTGGGGGTCAGTGGAGTCACTTCTGCATTTGAGCCCTTACTGACTATAGGCAGCCAGTAGAAGGGAGAAGCAGGAGATCTGTAGACTCTTCTTCCTCCACTGCCTGTATCTGAGGTTGGTGGGGAGGGTATTGGACAGGGGCAGATTGTCCCTGTGGAGATGTGGTCCTCCTTCCATTTTATGTTTTTCTCAAAGTTCTTTATTGATGATCACATCTATGTTGTCCTTTGGGATCTTGCTCTAGTAGCCACAAGAACATAGCTCTGTGAATGGGGGCCCTGAGAGGAAGGGGTGGCCACTGACCCATCTGACACACCCTAACCCCACCAGGTTAACAGGCATGTACCCACTGCCTGCCAGCCCTGCTTCCCTGCCAGCCACCATGGTGGCCATTTTCCCAGTATGGGAGTCCCTGTCCTAAGCTGCAAGAGCATGATAAACCCATTCACTCATACCTCCCAAGAGAAGTCCTGGGGTGAGGAGCAAAATCAGCTCGTCACCCCACTCAAGAGGCCCTTTCTGATAGAATTATCAGTGTCACAGAATGACTACAACTTCCTCTTCATTATTCCAAGGCTTGGTTGGAATTCAAGGAGATTGCCCTCATGGTAAAGTTGGCACAGCCATGAGAGGAGATCCTCTCCCTGCTTCTGCCCATATCCATCTTCTATACCCCCTCTCTCCTTCTCCATAAAAGCTTGCACTTCCGTTTTCAACTCTTTCCCCCATCTTCAGTTGTAATATTCTCCTGAATAATGACAGGCCTCACACTAGCCTCAGTATCAATCTGGGTGGCCTGAGTGTGGTTGTGCCTGGCTCCAGTATGAAAGCAGATATAAGATACATGATTCAGGGGTGTGCATGCTGAATGGTGGGAGCCCCAACCTCATTAATCACAGTGTGGAACCAGCTAGCCAATTCCCTGGCATTCCTGGGGGCGGGGTGGTTAAAAGTATCATTTATTGCTGCCTTTCCCCCAGAGGATGGACATAGCATGCCTCAAGTCCCCTAGCCATGGTCAGTACTTCTACCCAGGTTGTTAGGGCAGGAGCAACTCCTCAGTTTAGCCCACAAAGCCCTGAGACCTGTGTTGCCCATGGCACTCCTGTAAAAAAAAGAATCTAAGATTGACAAAAAAAAAACCCCAAAGAATTAAGCCATTGCATACTTCTCTGTGCACCCTGCTCACTGCACCAAAATCTATGGAAGGAGTTGCTACATGGTACATCGTGGGAACACAGGCATAACAGAAACTTTCAGCAAATGACTGCTTTTTTTTTTTCTTTCTTACGCACACACACAGCACAAAGAGTCCAAAAAAAGCAAGGGAAGAGATTCCATTTTGGCCAGTCTCCCAGGGAGACCAACTTCTCCAGTCAGGGTCTGTGGATGGCAGTTTCACATGCCCCAATTCACTCTGGGAGAGACAAATCTGTGCTGCTAAGGGTGGGTTATTTATGCGACCCAGAGGGAGGGGTCCCTGACACTGACATTTATTGCCTTGATAAGCAGCTGAGGCTACTTGTTTCCAAGTTTAAGGTCTGATCAGACTTTTTTGTTAGACCTACCATCTCCCTAGTGATATGGAATAGAAACAGACTGAAGCATCACTGCATAATAGAAAAGGTGGCAGGGGTAGGAGTTAGGTGAAGGTATGGAGATGGCTGCTGAGCATGTGTCTATGACTTCCCCAGCAGTTATGATAACTGGGTTCAAAGGTGAATCTCTGTGGTCAAGCCTTGCAGCTGCAATAATTCCTTCCAGCTCCAGCAGGGTATTGTCCTAGTGCCAACTATAAAACCCCTTGGTGTTTGATATTTATTGTTCTGGAGATAATTACTTTTATAAGTTTAGCATAATATTAGTTATGCTATTATAGATTATGAAATTTGTGTTTATGTTTCTTAGAAACATGTTTAGTTTCTACTCTTGAATACTTAGAAGTATTGAGAGCTAGTTCCTACTTACTAGAATACACTTGCCAACTAGGAAATAAACTAAGGCAATCATGTATCTATTTACTTTATCACCATTATTTAAAAAATTAAGTGGCCTGAATACATATGGACTTAAACTATGGTCTATTATTTGAAAAAAATATATATCCCTGAACTAGTCTTTAATCTGTTTAATAGATTGGCTACACTAACTGTCTTCACTAGCAAGGTGACATAATTTCTACTCTTCCTAGTTTTCCACTGTAGAAATAAGTCTCTGTAACTGTACTTCATTCAACAACATTTTATAAACTTTAACTACGTCTCAGTATTTTTCTAAGCATTGGAGATTACTGGAGAAAGAATTAGAACTTAACTTTTCTTTTACCTTTCTTACAGGTTGTTTCCTTTTATCCATTATTTGCTCTATGATTCAAATGCCATCACCCTGATTTACTCACTTATCAGCTCATGCATAACACACAATAGCATTTCTACTAGAATTCCAGCTTCAAAAGTACTTTACACCCTTTGAAATCATCCAGAGAACTACTACCAAATTCATTTAAAAAACAATACTTTTATCATTATTTCTCTTATTAACAATCAACACAATTGTTGAGCAAAAATAAATTACAATGATCTCATTCTGATGTTTTACTCCAACCAAAGTACCACATGTAAGGACAACGATAGTAAATACCTGGCAATGATGTGATTTTTTGCTCATCCATGGTTAACGGATAGCATCATTAATCAATTCAAGTACAGTTTTCCAAGAAGCCAAATATGGCTCAAAAATCTTTTCATCACAGCATGTAAAGCCCGCGCTGGCACTTGTTCAATGTTGGTGCATACTTTGAAACTTTCATCATTACTGATAAAAGGACAAGGACAATAAAGACTCTGGAGAATCAGTATTTTAATCTTGGCTTGGCCTTCAGTGAGATGCTTGAACTTGAGAAAAACAAATAACTAAAATTTTGTCATCTGTAAAATTAGATAATTGGATTGCATTTCTTCCATATTCTAAAATTTTTTGGTCATTGTCTCATGCTTCTGTAATCAAACAGTTTACATCAGTGCTTGGATATTTCTTGTGTTTCTTACACCTGTGCTTTTGTTCCGTTATGCCCTTTTCTTCACAATCCCATTCCAACCTACAACCGGAATATCACATGTCCACTTACCTACTTTGATAGCCCAGTTATAATTTCACTTTAATGAAGACTTCTCTTGCCACCCTCTCTAAAGGTAATGTCTCATTTCACCCAAATCTCCTAGCATCTGTTCTCTGGATAGTTTATCTGACAGTTGCTAGTCTATGAAATCTCTTTTTTTTAACCCTAAACCACATTATTTCTTTGTAGCTACTTAACTATTACTAAATCAAGCTATGTTCATTGAAGACAAAGATTGGCTTTTACCTTTTAGTGCTCTTGGGAATGCTTAAGATAAGAATTGTAGACAACTGGCTATGTTTTTCCAAATGATGTCAGGTGTAGGAGGATAGCTATTTATCTCATTCAATAGAGTATTTTTTGAAAATTCACAATCATTGTATTTCAACAGACATTAAATGATACAAACTGAACAAACACAACCTATACATTGCACTAATAGATCAAAACACTTTTTCCTGCTGGGTTAAATTATAACCTCAGACTACCTCTTAACACAACACTAATTGATATATTGAATTATCAATATATCAATTAGGTTGGTAAAAATGTCGATGTTATTTACCATTTCATGCTGGGTTAAAGTTTTCCCAAGTCATTTGATCATTCATAGTTATTAAGTTCTTTTGATAAATGTTGTGAACCTCCATTTGGTGAAAAGCATTTAAGGGCTATATAAGTCCTTCATCACTGTTATGTCAGGATGTGTGAAAAATATCACAAAATATTCTATCTCACATGCAGGCAGCTATTAGTAACTAGGGAAAAATACAGCTATACAATCTATTTTGTAATCTCAATGACATCCTGGTTCTCTGTCCTTTTAGGTATACTTTAAAATACATTTCATGGAAGATGCCCCTGAGTTAGATGTAAAAATGCACTTAACACTAATTGGAATCAGGTGACAAGTTCAGAATAACAATTCTAGGGCACCATTCCAAAAAGAACAGTCTGTGGTCTTAAAACTTTTACTTGCAGTTCCCCTAAAAGAGTTTTAAAGAAAACATGTTCCATCTCACATATTTAAATTGACAGATAAATGTTTTCATTGTAAGCTTAAATAATTGCAGAGAAGGCAATTTACAGTGTCTGAAAGTGGTGTGTTTTAAAGTAAAACTTTACATCATTTCAAAAATGTTTCCAATAGAATTCAGATGCTACAGCAATTTGATGCCCACCATTATTCATGTAAAATGCATGAAAACTTATTTTACCATTAGAAAGTCACATCACTATTTTTCTTTTTAAAATTATATTTCAATGTCATTTTCTCTCTGGAATTTTATCATAATACTATATTCTTATTTTATACTGAAGTTCTTTTGTTTATCACTCTATCATACTTCTTTGCAATAACATGAATATAAATTGAAGTTTTAATTTTAAAATGTCCTGTGATCATAAGTTTCTAAGGTAAATTTTTATGAGAAATGCCTCATTTAATGAGCTAGATTACGATTATTTTTTCACTTAGTTCATGAATCTAGGTATGAATATTAAAAATTGTTAAAATGTTTTAGTGTGTGCTATCTCAAGGTTGTCACAAAAGTTGAGCACACTTTTGAAATATAATTAATACAAGAGACAGACACAAGCTAACAATGACAAAAAGAATCATTATTTTAAAACTGAGTATTTGTTCCTATGTTCCATTAAACCTAGCATTGATTGAAAATCATAAAGAATCATCTCCCAGCATCTCTGTTAGTTTTAAATGTTTTTAGAAATGGTTGAGTGACCTCAGCTTCTTTATCTGGTATAAAAAAAAAACATTTAGCTTTTTTTTTCACTTCTTTAATATATATTTTTTATTAGAGAAGTTGTGAGCTTACAAACAATCATGCATAATTTGCAGAATTCCCATACATCATCCCTCCAGCAACACCTTACTTTGTTGTGGAATATTTGTTACAGATTTTAAAAGAACATTATCAGACTATTACCAATAAAAATGGTTCAAATTTGGTATATTTTTTCTATACACTCCCTATTATTAAGACCATGTATTAGTATTGAACATTTGTTATGGTTCTTGAGAGAACTCTCTCATATTTGTACTTTTAACTACAGTCCATCTTCTACCACACAGTTCACTGTGTTATACAGTCACATGTCTTGTACACTCTTATCTAAAGTGTACACTCTGTGGCTCTCACTTTCATCACAGAGTTGTGCAAATCTTTGGTTATATAACTAGTGTCTCCAACTATGTTCTATTAAAGCATTAAAACATCAGTAACATTCCAAACAAAATCCATAATCATTCTCCATCAAGTCATTTAATCTTAAGTCTTTAATTATTGTTCTGTTCTATCTCGTCCTAGCAATCTCATGAACTTATCAACTGTCTGCTACATTTCAAGAAATCTTGAGTCAGTACCATGGTATGATCTCAAAGTTTCTTAAGTAATGTCATTAGAAGTAGGTGCCCCAAAGTACCTGGCACAGTCCTTTCCATGGCTTTCTCAAACAGACCTTTTTTGTTGAAGATGAAGTGCTTTGGCCTGTTGCTGATTATGTGTTTTAGAAAAGCTTCAAAATAAAACAAGAAATTATCTGTGGGTCACAAAGGACTTAAGACCCACAAGACAAAGAATGGCCAAGTTTAACTCATTACTGTTTTACAAAACTGAAAAATATAATGAAAGTTCATTACAAAATTATGTAATTGAGAAGGAAATTTGGTTGTGTCTGTGGCATGTTACACATTTCTAAGATAATTGAAATTATGATATCATTATACTGTTATCTAATATTTTGATGGGCAATGAGGACATTGAAAAATGTCTAGGAACTTCATATAATTTCTGGAATTTATATCAACAACATTTTACAAATCCAACCAATAGAAGATTTAAAAAAATCCCTTCTAATTTGACGACACTTCCCACGCAGTTCATAGCATATCAAATAAACCTACTTCCAGCACCTCTCTTTTCACAGATGAAAGAACAAATCATTTGTCATTTTTCAGAGACCCTCTGGAATCCCAATGATGGTGTGAAATATACATATATATAAATTGGTTTTTGATTTGAGAAGACAAAACATCAAAAGTGTCAGGAGGTTTCAACACTGATTAAATAAGATTATGGGTCACTGTGAAAACAAACTTGGCTCTCTATTTAACCAAAGTGATAATAAAAGATTTTAAACGTAAATATAGGAGATAACATGATGGTTAAAAAAAGAAACCTAGGTTTATTCTTTTTTCAAATGTGGCAATACTTGTTTCTCTTAAATAATCAAAGACATGGCAAAACCAATATGAAGCACAAGAAGTTATTCTGATAAAACATAGACTCTACCTTTTATACTGATTATTCAGAAAAAAAAACAAAAAACTTTTACAACCTCTTAGTAAGAACCTACCGATAATTCAAAGAAACTTCATCACTTTAAAAGGGAGAAAATCAAATTCTAGTTTTGTACCAGTATACTATCTTATTCTAAGGTTCTTAATTTTTTTATAGATAGGTAAAGTAAATCTTACCCAACTTTAAGCACAAGAAGTAAAATTCCTTTTCCACAAGCCTTCTACAATTTTCTACATCCATCAGATTTTTATACTATGTTTTTCTTGTCCTTATTCTGCAGCAACTAGTCATTTTCCTTTTGGACAAAACTACTCTCTTTTTACTTAATTTAAAAAAACACATCCTGTATACATTACATATTTAAGTTACCTAAATGATCTTGGAGACTGTCTTCGAGGTGATATCCTCCAAAAAAACACAAGTTTTTCTGTCAAGATAAAACTTGTCAGAAAAATGACTCAATTTAGTTAAATGTAAATTCACATAATATATACATGTTTCGTTTTAAATATCTGATAGATGTCATATAGCTTTTTGATCTGTAAACCTGTGTACTTTAGGAAAAACATCTCTAAAAATGCATGCTTGTTTTTGTACTTAATATTGACAACTCAGAAGACATAGTTGTTTTTCTTTAAATTAACAATATTAAATCAGGATACAAAGAGAGGACTTACAACTTAAGATTTTCAGCCATGAGTCAGAAAAATGGGCTCAGAAACACAGAAAGACAAAACACAGAGAATTAAAACTCATTAGTTTAAATGAAAGTGCTGGCTTTCTGTCCTTGCCTTGCTTTTTAAAAATTTTTTAATCAAGATTGTGTTTCTGGTAAAGAGGCTATTTAGTCATATCTTTTAGAAGCTTTTGACAGTCAATCAAAGAGTGCACTTCACTCCTTGGTGGAGTCTGGGAACCGCTTTTTTTCAAGTGCAACTCTGAATTCTATAACCTTGTCTAAAATAAAACTTCCCTATTGCAGCCACTGTAGCATCAAGTATCTTTAAAATAAAACATTTTTTTTTTGTTTTGTTTTAGTCTTTTATTTAAAACACTTTTTTTTTTTTTTAAAGCAAGCACATGAGGAATCCATTTTAAATTGGCTCTTTTAAGCACCCAGCACTGCCTTTTTTTTTCCTGAGAAACTCACATTCAATGTCCTTCCTGTGTGCAAAATAGAGAGCTACTGTCCTTTACATTTTTTCCCTTGAAGAGACTTCTATTTTTGTATTGATTGCCATTAAAGTGGAAATCATGCACTCTTTTGTAATTTTTATTTTATTTCTTTGAATTTGCTGAAGTTACAAAGCTGTTTTTATTTGTCTTTTTATTTTTATCCTGATCCAGATTTCTTCCAAAATGTTTAGCTTGTTTAACAAGCTCATCTTAATGAGCAGCTTTCCACTCAAGTTTATGTTTTCTAACTAACTCCCCAATATCTGGTTTAAGTCCACTGAAAAATAATGAAACAGTGCCCCTGCAAGTCTGTCAGTAAAAGATGAAAGACCTGAATGAGCACTCATCATCTGAGATAATTTCTCTTTATAATCCCAGATGGATTCATCCTTTTATTTTGTTGTTGTTGTTTATAGAATTAGATTATTGACCAATTAATCTTTAAGGAAACTCTTTTGGTATGGCTTTTAATAAGTTCTTAGGAATTTGAATGGCCTATTTTGTAGCATTCCTACCTTAACTTTGGTAAGGTCCCTTATATCATCTCCTGGCTTTTCCTATTTAGCTACCTCGATCTATATTTTTTTGTCTCATCCAACTCAAAGCCATATGTATGAATTGAAAAAGATCAGGCAATTCTGGGTTATAAACTCTAATTAGAGTTATATTCTTCATAAAATTCTTTGGATCCTGCTTTAGTTCTCTTGGCTGTTCAAGCAAATACCATGCAATGGGTTGGCTTAAACAATGGAAATGTACTGGCTCATGGTTTTAAGGCTAGAAAAAGTCCAAATCAAGGCATCAGGGCAATGCTTTCTTCCTGAAGACTAGCATTCTGCAGTTGGCTGGAAGTCTTGGTCTTGGGCTCTTCTGTCACATGACAATGCACATGTCAGCCTCTCCTGGCCTCTCCCTTCTGTTAAATTTCAGTTTCTTGCTTTCCATGGCTTTCTCTCTCTTTGCCTTAAAGAGAGAGACTCCAGTAATAGGATTAAGACTCAACCTGATTGAGTTGGGCCACCATTTAACTGAAATAACCTCATCAAAAGGTCCTATGTACAATAGGTTCATACCCACAGGAATGGACCAAGTTTAAGAACATGTTTTTCTAGGGTACATAGCTACAAATCATCAAAGATCCATTTTAAGATGAGGAAATTCCTTAACAATAGCCCTCAACTCTGCTCTTGACCAGGGTCTAAAAGTTGCCAATGGTGCCATTCCTGAAATTTTGTAAAGTCTGGTCTTATAGAGCATTTGCAGAATTTTAAAAGTCATACAAAGAAGGATATAAGGAACTAACACAAAGGGGAACAGTAGAATCAGACGACAAATACGGTTTTATCAAGAGGACCTAGTTCAAGCGAGAGAGATAAAGGTTTCCTAAAGCTCAACACAATCGTGGAATTTCAGATTAGGTGTTTACCTGTGATCTCCTAGAGCCAGAGAATTGAGTAGCCAGCACAAAGAGCTCTTGTGGGTACCTTCACCTAGTCAATCTGCAACCTTTGGATCCTGCTTGCATCAAACTGTCAAATAAAACAGAAATTTTAAGAACCTAGGGAAGAGAATATGTATATTTATCACAAGGAGATAAATTGCAAATTTATGAATGCTTAATGCTGAAACAAAAGTACTCCATTCTTCCCTGAGAAAGAGGCAGCTTATACAGTAAATACAAGGAAGTTACACAAGAAAAACATGAATGCTTAGGTAAAAAAAGAAAAAATGAAAAACAAGCTTTATAAGGTGATGCAATGCTAACAGGTGACTGATGAAACTTATTTGTCCTCTGCCCCAGCCTCAATTTCTGAGAAAGTCTTTGTTTCAGGGAAATCAAAGCTAGCAGTTGTGCAAGATCTGAGAGTCCCAGATAAATGGTCTCACAGTTAACTTGTGTTAGGCTTGTGTGGGTGATTTCAGCATGTACAAAAAAAGTTAGATTTTACTTTAGTCATGTACAGATAAGTTGGCCTTTGCTTTAGATATGTATGAACAAGTTGCCACCAGGCCTTTGCCAATTTATTTAACAGTCTTTTTTTTTTTCTGATGATACTGGAGTAATGTATTTTGGGGAGAAAAGGACCACAGAGTAAAATGCCATTCTCATCACATCATATCAAGAGTACATACTAACAATATGACTTATCAGTCTTGATGTTAACCTTGATCACCTGGCTTGAGGTAGTGTTTGTCAGGTTTCTCCGCTGCAAAGTTACTCTTTGTTTTTCCCTCCTTTTCCATACTGGACACTTAGGAATTAAATCACTGTGTGCAATCCACACTCAACAAATGGGGAGTTACATTCTACTTATTGAAGGGAAAGGTATTTGTATAAATTATTTAGAGTTCCTCTGCACAGGAGATTCATCTATTTGCCACCATTTATTTATATATTTAATCATTTATTTTTTATCAGTATGGAATTATGGCTATTTATTTCATAAATGTGGTTATAATGCAGTATTACATTATTTTCTTCCTCAAATTTTTCTAGTTTTGGTCATTAGGAGCTCTTTAAGTTGGCTCCTATATCCCTTTGACATATTCTCATCATTGTGAGTTGCTTTTGTTTTTATTTTAATGAGCCCTTCCTTACTTTCTGGCACTACAAAATGCTCCAGGCCCATCTTGTATACTCTCTGTCCCAGTCCTAGAATTAGCCAAATTCCAAAAGAAACCTGATTCCTTTTACTGGAGAATTGTATTAGAAACCAAGATCTGGGTCCTAGATGTACACATTGCTACTGGGATATAAATTGATTCTAGGCCCTTACAGCTGACAGAATAGGAGTTATATATATGTATATATTTATCTGTGTGTAGACACATATTTTTAAATATTTTTGTATTTAGCTATCTGTGTTTCTATTAAGCTAAACTGACATCTCCAAATCTAAGCCATTACCACATGAATCATACTAGTCTCTTCTACTTGTTTATTTGCAACCTCCCACAGCAACCATGAGAAACCTGACTTCTACCATCTGTCATCATTTATTACTTTTTCAATTCCATTATACATATTTAGTAGTTCAGAATTCTTAATCCATATTCTCATGGGAGGGGGGAACTTTCATCATCTAGAGTACAGTGCTTATGTGCAATTACTTTTGCCTTTACCGATTACAGTCAGCATCTTATTCCTCACCCCCTGCAGAGAGGTTATTTCATTTGTAATATATTTAATTTCTTTTGTCATGTTCTGCATTCCATCCAAGATCTCTGCTCTCCTAAATATTTTTTTATTATTTTATTATATTAAATTTTACTTTGTGAAGCTGTTTTATGGTTTTTGACAAATACTTAATATTTTGTATTCACCATTACAGAATTATGCAGAATACTTTCATTGCCCTAAAAAATCTGGCAACCACTGATCAGGTTACCCTCCCTAGAGTTTTGGCTATTCCAGAATGTCATATAATTGAAAGCATGCCGTATACAACGTTTTAAAACTGGCTTCTTTCACTGAGCATTATAAATTTACATGAAGTAATTAGTGCTATTTGAAGGTGGACTTACATTAGTAAACATGTATGTTGCAAACTCTAGTAACATTGCTATTATTTTCATATAAGTTAATCAACCAGTATACTGTTATTATTACTACTATAAACATTTATCTTTTAGATCAATTAAGGGTAAGGAAAATAAAGGAGTTTATTTTACCTTCATTTATTCCTTCTCTGATGCTCTTCCTTTCTTTATGTAAATACAAGTTTGTGACATATAATTTTTCTTCTGCATGAAAAAATCTCAACATTTATTACAGGACAGGTTTGCTGGCAATGCATTCCCTCAGTTTTTGTTTGTGTGTAAAGTATTTATTTCTTCTTTACTTTTGTTATGAGAAAAGTTGTGGGTTTGTGGAGCAATCATGCACACAATACAACATTCCCATATACCACCCCATTATTAACACCTTGCATTGGTGTGGTAAATTTGTTACAATTGATGAAAGCATATTTTTTTACTTCTGCTGTCAACTATCGTCCATGATTTAATTTAGAATTCACTATTTGTATTGCACAGTTCCATGGATTTAAAAAAAACTTATTCTAATACAATATAAACAACTTATTATTTCCCCTTTAACCACATTCAGACATATATTTCAGTGCTGTTAATTATGTTCACAAGGTTGTGCTACTATCACCACCATCCATTACCAAAACATTCACAAAATATAAACTGTATATTTTAAGACTTAACTCTTTATTCCCTATTCCTACCCCATCCTCTGGTCACCTATATTCTAGATTCTGACTCTATGAGTTTGCTTATTCTAATTATTTCAAATCAGGGAGATCATACAATATTTGTCCTTGTGTGTGGCTTATTTCACTCAACACAATGTCTTCAAGGTTCATCCATGTTGTCATGTATATCAGGACTCCATTCCTTTTCATGGCTGAATAATACTCCATTGTATCCACTGGACAATTGGGTTGCTTCCATCTTTAGCACTTGTGCATAATGCTGCTATGAACATTAGTATGCTAATATCTCTTTAACTCACAGCTTTCAATTCTTTTGGGTATATTCCTAGAAGTGGGAATGGCAAGTGATAACAGCAATTTTTTACTTAACTTTCTGAGGAACTTTCAAACTGTCTTCTACAGCAGTTGCACCATTTTACACTGCCACAAGCAGTGAGTGAGTGGTTGTATTTCTCTGCATCCTTTCCAACACTTGTCATTTTCTGTTTTGATTTTTTTAATTGTAGCTATTCTAGTGGGTGTGAAATTGTACCTCATTGTGGTTTTGATTTGCATTTCCCCAATGGTTAATGATCTTGAGCATTTTTTCATGTGTTTTGTGGCCATTTTTATATCTTCTTTGGAGAAATGTCTATTCAAGTCTTTTGCCCATTTCTAATTTTTTTTTTTTTTTGGTCTTTTTGTTGTTGAGTTGTAGGATTTCTTTATTAATCTGGACATTAAACCCTATCAGATACTTGGTTTCCAAATATATTCTCCTATTGTATATGTTGCCTTTTTACATTATTGATAAAGTCCTTTGAGGCCCAAGGTTTTAAATTTTGATTGTCCTTGTGTTTTGGGTGCAACGTCTAAGAAACCACTGCCTATCACAAGGTCCTGAAGATGCTTCCCTACATTTTCTTCTAGTAGTTTGATAGTTCTGGCTCTTATACTTAGGTCTTTGATGCATTTTGAGTTTATTTTTGTATAAAGTGTGAAGTAGGGGTCTTCCTTCATTTCTTTACTTTTGGAGATCCAGTCTTCCCAGGACTATTTCTTCAAGAGACCATTCTTTCCCAATTAAACGGTCTTTGCCCCTTTCCAAAAGCAGTTGGTCATAAATGTGAGAAGATTGACTTCAGTGCTCTCAATTCAATCCTATTGTCTATATGTTTATCCTTGTGCCAGTACCATGCTGTTTTGATTATTGTAGCTTTGTAATAAAAATTAAGATTGGAAAGTGTGAGTCTGCCAACTTCCTTCTTCTTTTTCAAGATGGCTTTGGCTATTCGGGACCCTTTACTCTTCCATATAAATTTGAAGATTTGCTTTTCCATTTCTGCAAAGAATGTTGTTGGAATTTGTATTGGGATTATGTTGAATCTGAAAATTGCTTTGGGTAGAATTGACATCTTAACAATATTTAATGTTCCAATCCATAAACATGCAATATCCTTCCATTTATTTAGATCTTTTAAAATTTCTTTTAACAATGTTTTCTAGTTTTCTGTGTACAAGTCCTTAAAACTTTGGTTAGAGTTATTCCTAGATATTTGATTATTTCTGGTGCATTTGTAAATGGAATTTTTTTCTCTATTTCTTCTTCCAGTTGTTCATTTCTTGTTTATAGAAATGTACTGATTATGTGAAAGAGTCTATATTTTTAAACTTAACCTTTGGAGAGGATACTCATACCTATAACTTTAGAATCATCTTGGTGACATTTGGCAATATCATGTCTCAGTGATTTATAGAAAATTTCAGTGAATATACAGAAAATAATTTTTAAAATTCTTGAAGGTCTTAACTGAAAATTTTCTTTGCCCTGTGACAATCACAGATTTTGTGGTATGGGTTTGGGAAATGGCTAAACAGGAAAGTCTTTATATTCTTGTCTCCCCTAAGTGAGATGGTCATACCTCTTGTTGATCCCAGCCTACTCTCATCAGTTTAGAAGAAAAAATAATATTCTTAATAAGTATAGTATTTGATAATAACATGGCATATATATCACTAGTGTAATTAAAAGTTAAACATTAATAAGTACACAAAATAATATATAACATAGTAATTATTAATTTATATCATATTATTATTTTTACTGATCATTTATTAGATGTCAAAAAATCTTATAAAAATGTTAGTGTACTCATTTTAAAGTGAGTAAATTGAGACTTAGAAGTAGGATTCAATACCTAAGTTTATTTGATTCCAAAATGTCATTCTTAACCACTACACTGTACTATACAGAAATATATATAAATAAGCTCCTTCAAATATTAGTTATAGAACATCTCAAACATTGTTATAGAAATAATTAGGTAATGGTACTTAAGCTGGCAATGTAAACATCCTAGCTCTGTTCACTCTTGGAGCACTATCACCTCAGGGACACTGACTAAGAACCTGAGAAGGTTAGATTTTTTAATATTTTTTTTCCTCATAAACTCTAACATAAATGGTGCTTGTTTACAATTTAAATAACAATAGCAGTAGCATTACTCAGATATATATAGGTTAAATTTAGTTTGGGATGTTCATTTAAAAACCTACTAAATAGAAAGTGATGTCTATGGTAAAATGCATAAAGTCCCAAACAAATGACTAATAAGATAGTTTTTGCAATGCAGCTTACTCATAAGTTGGGGACTGACTGTACCCTGCCCTGTTCTTTCCTATTCAGGGAGGAAGAGAACAAGCTACCATAAATCTTATGGAGAAATTTTCTATGCAACATTGAATATGGGAGAAAGATGAGAAGGAAAAACAAAATATTTCCTCATAACTTTCTGGTGCTTGGTAGTAATCTCTCAGTGCCAGGGAGGCTCATCCCCTGGAGTCATGTCCCACATGGGGGTTGGGGTGAAGGTAATGCATTTATATGCTCAGTTTGGCTTAGAGAGAGGCCACATTTGAGCAACAAAGGGGTTTTCAGGAGGTAACTTTTAGGCACCCTATAATACTAGGATAAGTTTCAATTTCAAAAACAAAGGTTTAAAAGTACAGTTGTCAATAACAAGGGCCCATCAATGGTCCATCATCCTTCACTAGTCACTGCCCTGGTACTTAGGGGAGGGACTCACATTTGTTGCATGAAGTTATGGTTCTTTTATTTATATTACTATAAAATATGCTACTGTGAGAATATACAAATATTTATTCATACATTCTTCTCTTGATAGCTATTTGAAGTGTTTCAAGTTTGGTTTTTACAAATATACTCTTATGAACAAACATTCTTGTTCTTGTTTTTGGTGGGCATATTTTTGTTGCATTTTCTTTAGACATATACCTAAGTGTCCCGGCCCACGGGACAAATTAACTGAGGCTCTGAGCTATCCAGCGAAGGAATGAGACACAGCATGCGTCAGAACATGCCTGTGTACAGGGCTAGGTCTCGCTGGGACCTGTGAAGAGAGAAAGGGGTATGGGACAAGGAGACGCGAAGCATGACAGCAAGACAGGATTCTGATCAAGCTGCAAAAGTTTATTGAAGAAGCAGGGCTTATATACTCTAAAAGAGGAGAGTGTGGATTGGTGGGTTAAGGACGGGTGGTGGCCAGGGATTGGTGAGTGCTGTTGCTGGGGAGGAAGGCAGAAAACTTTTAGGCGCGAAAAGAGTATACTTTTGGCGCGAACTTCTCTTAACTACCGTGAAGAAGGCTAGCTGTTCTTTGTTCTTTGTTTCAGCCTTAGCAGCCATCTTACATATACTGACACTGCTGACAGGGTATATAATCTGAGTGCTACCGTGAAGGTCCCCAACACCTAAGAGTTGAATTACTAGATAATAGAAAATACATAGGTTTAGGAGATATCAACAAAGAGTTTTCCAAGTGGTTATACCAGTTTACAACTATACTAGCAATCTATTAGTGTTCCAGTTCCACAAACACCATCATTTAATATGTTATATAAAATTTTCATTTTAGCCATCCTGGTGAGTATGTATTGCTCATGCTTTTAATTTGTACTAATGAAGTTAAACAACTTTTCAAGTAATTGGTCATGTTGATATACTTTTTTTTGTGAAATACCTGTGCAAATATTTTGCCTAATTTTCTATGCATTGTCTCTTTCTCTTGATTTGAATGATATGTATGGGTGTGCATGTTTGTGTGCATATGTGTATATTCTGGTTACAAGTTCTTCATTTTTAATATGTATTTCAAATATCTTCCCTGACTCTGATTTGAGTTTTTGATGTCTCAATTGTGTCTTTTGACATTCTTAGTCTTGATATAGTCCAATTTATATTTTCCCTATATTGTAAGCATTTTGTATCTTGTTTAAGAAATCTTTACTTAGTCCTTGGTTATTAAGATGTTTTGATTTTTTCTAAAGAATTTGCTGCTTACTTTTCAGGTGTAAATCTACAACCCATCTGGAAAGAATATTTAATGAGAGGAATTCAGATATGTCATTTGCCCTTAGAGATATCCAGTTGTCTTGGGTCTCTTTCCAGGATTTTCTATTTTATCTCATTTTTGTACTTTTCTATTCTTACATCTGCACCATACTGCTTTAATTACAATAGCTTAATAGTAGAGGTGAATGTATACATTCTGTAGTTTCAGTTTTCATCAAGATCCCCTCGTCTATTATTGGCCTTTTACATTTCCAGGTAACTTTTAGAATCACCTTATCAATTTCCATAAAAATATACAGCTATGATCTGGATAGAATTGCATTTTATCTATAGATTTTAGACTAAAAGAAAAACTGAAATTACAACCCATAACAAAACCTGTATTGAAGCCTCCACAGGATCAAGGAGCTCTGAAAATAATTTAACTTGCTGCTATAGCAAAACTCAATCCCTTGCAGAAGATATTAACAATGCAAAATCTCTATATTTGTATCTCCTTAATTTGGTATATCAATAAAATATTACTAGACATTGAAGAAGTATGAAAAGGACACCCATGACCAAAAGGAAAAGCAGGCAAAATAAAAAGACCCACAGATATCTCAGATTTTGGAATTAACATCAGTGCCAGGTTTAGTCAGCATGCAAAATTTAAGAAGAAAAACACTCTCAGTGTTGGGCAAGTATAGGGTTGGCACTTGCACACTTCTGAGAATGAGTGTTTCCTTAAATTTTGTGCACTAAGCACTTCACTTGTCAACGTAGTTCCAGACTTAATTATTACAGAAAGACATAGAAATAAACATTATAAATATGCTAATGAATTTACAAGGAAAGAATAATATACTGGGTAATGAAATGTGGCATTTCAGGAGAAGTTTTCAAACTAAAACTGGACCAAACAAAAATCTTAGAATTGAAAAAATAAAATACCTGAAATTAAAAAGTTATCATTGCATAGACTTAAACATAGATTGGACACTACAGAAGAAGGAAACAAAGAAATTGAAGTTAAGTAAAGGAATCCAACCCGGCAATACCACTTCTGGGTATATACCCCAAACAATGAAAGCAGGGACTCAAACAGATATTTTTACACTCATGTTCATAGCAGATTGATTACAATTGCCACAAATGGAGCAACCCAAGTATCCATCAGTAAAGAATGGGTAAACAAAATGTGATACATATATACAATGGAATAGTATTCAGCCATAAGAATGAACAGAGTTCTGATATATGCTACAACATGAATGAACCTCAAAGACATTATGTTGAGTGAAATAAGCCAGACACCAAAGAACAAATATTGACAAATATGATCTTTCTTATATGAAACAGTTAGCATATACAAATTTATAGACTCAGAAATTAGAATTGGGTGGGGGTAGGGAATGCAGAGTCAAGGCGTAACGGGTACAGAGTTTCTGTTTGAGGTGATGGAAAAGTTTTGCTAATGAATGGTGGTAATGGCAGCACAACATTGTAAAAGTAATTTAAAAAACTGAGTTTAATACTTCAAAGTGGTTAAAATGGAAAATTTCAAGTTGTATATATGTTACCAAAATAAAAAAAAAATTAAATGATAGAACTGTCTTTAATTTCTCCTTTCCTCAGATGCATTGAGTTTCTTCTGTAGACTTGAGCACTAATTGTTGGATTTTGGGAAACATAACTTAGTCCTTTAGGGAATGGTTTCTTTTCTAAATGTAGTGGGGGTGGTAGCAAGATTGTGATTTTTTTTGTTTTACTTACTCTTTCAACATATATATATATATATATATATATATATACATATATATATATATATAAACACACACACATTTTCCTTTATTAGAGAAATTGTGGGTTTACAGAACAATCATGCATAAAATACAGGATTCCCATGTACTACCCCATTATCAACACCTTGCTTTGGTGTGAAGCATTTGTTAACAATTGATGATAGCACATTTTTATAATTGTACTATTAATTATAGTTCATGTTTTAATATAGCATTCACTGTTAGTGTAATTAAGTTTACTGGATTTTTTTTTAAAAAATTTTATTCTGTTGCCATATATATAATCTTACATTTCCCCTTTGAATCATATTCAGATATGTACTTCGGTGCTGTTAATTGCATTCGCAATGTTATGCATTTACTGTAGCTTTTTTACTATAAAGAACATCAGAAAATTTTCTTAGAATTTTTGAGATCTAGAAGGAACTAGGCTCATTCTAATGAGTAAAAGTGTAGGAGACAGGATCTGAAAGAACCCCTTATTCTACTTAATTATAAAGAACCCATTTGGCTGTGAAGAGAATTAGAAAGCTGAGGGAAATATTTAGCATATTAAGATATCTTAGGAATTTTGGAATATGTACTTCTAATTCAGAAAGTCAAACAAATTTGAATTTAGCTTTTAATTTCTCTGGACTTGAACTTGCAAGGAGATTTAATGTTTGACTTTTCCCCTAGTAATTTGATAAACGAAGTGATATCCTACTCAAATTAGGGGTATCTTTACATTGTTGGCATTTAATTATTTGAATTATTTTGCATTTTATCTTAATAATACCATTGATTTCATTGCAGAATCTCTGATAAACTGTTTTGATGAACAGGGTTGGATATAATTTGATCAACAAATAGAATAGAGAGTAAATTATATAATGGCCTTTGAGTTGATTTAATTAATGTGCTATTTTGTGTCATTTCATAGTTTTCTATGGACAAAACTAACTGCCCACCAGCATTCCCAGGATTCCCAAAGAAGCAGAGGCTGGGAATGGAAGAGTGACCTACAAAATTGATAGCAGGACAGTCTTGATTACCCAAGGGGAATTGCCCTACTGCTAGCTGACTACACTTTAATGATTAAGCACAATGAATTAAGAAAACAGAAACTGAAAGAGTATTAGTGGGGAATGCTTCTCCCTCGTGGTTCAAGTTTCCTTCCTGGGAAAGGAAGTCTGTTGTGTATTGAAATGATATTAATGAGTTTGATTACACAAAAACCTGTAAACATTTGACCACAAATAGAATGTAAACAAATTGAGGAATACATGTTTTTGTAATACATGATAACCATGCATTTGTGCCAAGAAATGATATAGATCGGCTTAATACCAGCCAGATGGGCACTTACAAAAATCCAGTGTCAGGTTGAGGCAGATTGGTCTCAGGTCTCGGACTCCTGACTACGGTGTCCGTGCTGTGAGATTTGCTGCCATTTTCAATGACTTCCTGGGGAAAGACTAGTGTCTCTCACTATGAGATCCTACACTGATGCCAAGTCAGATGTGTGTCCCATGTTTGTTAAAAGTTAATTGCCTTCTAAATTTAGACTTGAATGTACATTCACACAAGGCTTTGCCACATATTCATTATGGAACAAGGCACCAAAGGACTCTAAATTCTATCCATCAGATTTCTGGACTAAAACATTTCTATGGGCTAAGACCAGATACTCTCCATTAGAAAAGAATGTCTGAGAAATGTATGAAGCACTAAAACATATACAGCCATTAACAGAAGA
The DNA here is from genome assembly GCA_029593785.1 of Cabassous unicinctus. NCBI lineage: Eukaryota > Metazoa > Chordata > Mammalia > Cingulata > Chlamyphoridae > Cabassous > Cabassous unicinctus. Next base: position 29,969 of record JAQZBX010010690.1, read on the forward strand.
AAAAAAAAACATATTGCTAAGAATTTCGCAGTACATGCTGACGAGCTAAGTAAACACCAAATGAGCACAAAGGAAGAAATTGTGCCTAATTAATTGGTTCTCAATTGGAAATGATATATTTTTGAATAGGACATTCACATGGATGGTTGATCCTCTGCATTAACTGAAAAAATTTCAACATTGCCAATTTTGGCTTGCTGGAATTTCTTAGGGTCTAAGGGGTGAGTCAATTCAAGAGCAAGCAGCTGGATAATGGGGACTATGTTGGTCCACGGTACTAAAGAATGCATGGTTTACAGATAGTGGAGCTACCATGACTTCCTCTGGAGTACATTGGAAGACTGTGGCTTTGAGACTCAAAGATGCAAAAACCCCAACTGGTGAGGGAACAGGGCATTCAGTGCAATATGCAGAATTAATAGCAATCAGGCTGGCAATTGAACAAAACTAAAAGAAAAATACACATTTTGTATTAGATACAAACTACATAAATATTTACAGATCCATGGACAATTGCTAATGGATAGTAATATGAGTTGGATCATAGAAACTAAATAATTGGCAAATTAATAACCATGGTACATTGTGCAAAGAAATACGGAATAAAACAGATAACTAAAAAATAGATATTATGATCACACATGTATCAGCATATCAAAAGGACAAAGCTAGGACAATAGAACATAATAATGCAGTCGACAGGTTAAGTAGACTAGAAAAAGGACATACCTAAGGTAATAATAAAGAAAGAAAAGGGAGAGTGGAAAATACAGCAAGATGACTAACTCTATGGAGGAATATATTTATAAATGAGTATATGGACAAGACACAAAGGATTACATGGTACAATTAAATGGATACAAAAGAGAAACTTTCCCACACTATGAGAGACACTGTTCACAAATGTGAGTTTTGTAAAAAATTTAAAACATGGAAACATAAAAACATTATATCTAAAAAAAAAAAAAAAACAGGCATAACATTTCAAATACTACAAATTGACTACATAATTCAGACTATAGGTCAAATGCCACTAGCAGAAAATAAACCTTATTCTTGTAACATAGAGACATATAGTCAGGAATTGGAATGTCTTTTCCTTATATAAAGAATGATCAGAAATCAACTATTAAAGCTCTTGAAATATGGATAGCATGCTATGGAAACCCTCTAATCACAGAATCGGATCAAGGCAGTCATTTTATAGGAAAGAAAGTACAAAAATTGGCAGAGAATGAAATTTCCTTTATTAAAGAAGTTGTGGGATTTTCATTTAGCATACAAACCCACAGGAGCAGGAAGCATAGATTATTAAAGGAAAATGGGTTATTAAAAGAAAAACAGAATACTCACAAAAAATGAAGACCTGAAAGGTTAGTTGAAACAAGGTTGGAAGTCTGCTAAAGCCTTAAATCATGGGGAAAAGTTAAAATTATCTAGCCCGTAGACATGAGTAGTACAAGACCTAATGAAATAAAAAAATTAGGTAATTCAGAAAGACAGATTAGAAAAGGAATAGAGGGAAAGTTGTTAGATGCACAGGTGGAACTTTACAGATCAGAGAAGCTACAGAACAAGCCTCGTGAAAGATTTATGGGCTAACACTATGAAAAGGATATTTAGTTCGGGTTAAACATACTAATATCATACCTATCTAGTTTACAAGATGTGTTGCAAGGTACTCATTGTTGCAGTCCTGGTTGGACTATTCATTGTTTTGATCTGCATCCTGGGTGGAAGCCAAATTCACTGCAAAAATGGAAGAGAACCCAGTAGTAATAGTTCCATCCTCTGACTTCCACACCATTACTATCTCTAACACAACTGAACAATTTTACCTCTATTGGATCTGAAGTTACACCCATATGTCCTCCTGTACCAGCCCTACACCACAGTATTTTCAGCACTTTCAAAGAGTGTAAAGAAAGAGTGTAGCAAAGCATCTACTATGAGGAGGAATTCCAGGGCCTTGAATGGAATGAATGGGAACACCCAGTGCCAACCTGGGGCACTGAAGACTTTGATAATTCCACTACTGAAGTTAATAAGACTGACTTTCCTGAAAAATTTCTGATTGAGCTAGATGCAGGTTTAGGCACTACTTAAAGCTTGAGTGAAGGAAACCCAAATTTGATACCCATTTGGTTTCCGTACTCACATACTATAGTGAAAGAGCAAGTGCATATTACACACAATAGGTTCTTGGTATTTTTAGAACTGATAAAACCAATAACAGAGGCAGCCTAAAGGGTTCTAAGAAGCTTGTTTGCTGGCAAATTAGCTTCCTTTTAGGGAAATCAGTAGTATATCCATGGGGAATACCATCTAATTGCTCTAAAGGGCTATATACCTTGCTGTTCTTGTTTAGTGTTATGCTTACTATGCTATGCACATTGCAAGTGATATTGCCAATGGGAGATCTAGGAAAAGTGTAACTGGTAACTCTGGTAATGAAACTAAAACCATAGCCACAACTAGCAAAGACTCAATTATACTAATTAAAGGAAAATATTTAATTACCAGCTAGCTATACTGGCTTGCAGAAACAAGTCGCCTTCACACCCCAGGATACCTATATGAACATATGAAAACATCAAAATTGGAATAATTATTTTCTCATGCTTCCACAGATATCCTTAACCAACATTTCCAGTGGAAATGTTGTACTTTGAGATATTTAAGTAAGTATGGAGATCACCACCATTAGCATGTTAGAGTCCATAATCTAACCACATAGGCAAAGCAAAACAACTGCCATTGCACTATATATACTAATATCTTCCCCCCAGTGTGGGACTTGACTCCCTTGGATGAGCCTCCCTGGCACTGAGGGATTATTACCAAGCATCAACTAACAATGCAACTCGAGAAAGACCCTGACCAAAAGGGGGAAAAGGTAAAGACAAATGAGTTTATATGGCTAAAAGACTTCAAAGTGAGTTGGGAGGTCATTCCAGAGGTTACACTTATGCTCGTCTCAGCAGGATCTCATTGACTGCCAAATTAGACACTACCCCAAGTAGTGGGGCTCCTGAGGGCTCTGAAGACATCCAGGCACTATGGTCAGTGCAAATAGCTCAGGAGTTTGGTGCCTTGCCAGTAGGCCCTACTTTGGAGTTTGTGCTCCCCAGTGTGACAGAGCTGAACTCAGTTGTGGTTTCCCTACACATGGCTTTTCTGTCCCTTCTATTTGAACTTATAGTTGGTGCTGCAGTTGGTAGATGTAAGTTCAAGAGACTTGAATCTTTGGGCTGTCCATGGGCCAGCTGGGCCCTGAGCCTCAATGGAGTTGCAACACCTACTCTCCAGTTCAATGGACTCACCCAGGACAATTAACAAAGAAGGAGGTGATGATGGGCAACCACCATACTAAGGAACCAAGAGAGTTTACGACTGCAAGCAAGAGAGTCCCACCCAACAGCCATATGGGACTGAAGTCCTCTCTCAATTAGAGTTGGAGTGGGCATCACCATCCCAGAATCCTCAGGATTGGGGAATGAACAGTGGACTAGAGTAGACTTATTAGTACTCTACTATAGACATATTGTGATTCTAACAATGGAAAAAATTAAATCATTGATGTGGAGGCAGTGGCCACTAGAGGTTATGAGGTCAAGGAGAGGGAAAACAGGTGTAATACAGGGGCTTTTTCAGGACTTGGGAATTGTCCTGAATGACATTGCAACAACAGATACAGGTCATTATATGTCTTGCCATAACCTACAGAATTGTGTGGGAGAGGGTGGAAACTACAATGTAAACTATAATCCATGCTTATGGCAGTGCTCCAAAATGTGTTCTTCAATTCCAATGAATGTACCACACTAATGAAGCATGTTGTTAATGTGGGAAAATGTGGGCAGTGTGGGGAGTGAGGCATGTGGGAATCCCCTATATTTTTTATGTAACATTTATGTAATCTAAATATCTTTTAAAAAATAAAAAATATATTTAAAAAAAAAAGTACTAGTATAGCAATGGGAAATTGTCAAACAATTCTAGGATGTGCTATAAATAGTTACTATAATTTTGTAGGTAAATATATGGCAAGCCTTACAAATGATCCACCTGATCCACAAAATAGGAAAAGTTGGTGTTGGCAAATTGTCAGCAAGATGTTTATACTATTTGGCTATGACATAATGGATATTAAGGAAATTTGTTAATGATGATTATGATGAGAAAGAAAACGGAGACAAAGATGCTAAAGAAAAAGATGAGAGAAATAACACTATACCCATTACCACACCACAACTAAGTATCATACCTATAACTCTCATAGAGCAACAACTGTTAAATTCTACAAAAGAATGGTCTAGGGTTAATGTGAAATTACTTGTATTACCATACAATAAGATAATGAATAGGGTTACCCTGGAGCTATGATACCACAAATGATACTCATATAACCTTTAAGGTCACAGAATGACCAAATACGTTCCAAAATGGATATAAGATTATACGTGAAACTAAATTAGCCACATAAAAGGCTGAATTCTTTAAGCCAAAAGTGTTCTGGAAGTACTTAGATAATGAGCTTGCTTATGCAGAATTAGTTGGTGACATAGGATATTTTCTTTAGTGTTAAACACAGTCAGTTTTGCAGATTATAAAAATTTTCTAAATTTAGACTAGGATTTACAAATTTACCACACCCATCAGACAATCACTGATAATTTTTAAAAATTCTTTGCCATTATGCATACAAATGCATAACAGACACCTACTTAGTAAGAAATAGTAAACTAAGTACAGGATGAAGAGAATTACACAAAGAACAAGAATTAGGATAAGAATTATCTGTATGTGGAAATACATGCTGGAAAGTAGCAACAGCTAACATCTCTGCAGGACCAGAATTGATAGGATCCATTTTTTGAATGACCACCAATATGTAGTTATGCTATGTAAGAAGATTCACATTAATACTACAAAACTGGTGAATGAAACAGCTTATAAACAAATTTGCAACAAAAAAACCAATATGATGGTATTGCTAATATGCCAAGCAGCAAGTGGTATCATCAAACTAACTTAATAGAACTAGACAGTTGGGAATACATTACTCTTAATTATTGAGCACCTCATAGTGATTATTTATAACCTAGAAAGCCAAAACAAATAACTAAAATAGCAATGTCAGGATAGGTGACACCACAAAAAGTCCTCTGTCTTTCAGCAATGAGTTTAGAGACTGGATTAATAAGAACAAGATTTTGAAAAATGCTATAGCTGAAAATTCCATAACCTCATTTGACTTGATAATTTTACACACTCACTCTAAAGACATACAGACACAGTTCAGTGAACAAAATTAAATCACTGGAAGCATAACATATCATATTATAACCCTCACAGCCCTGGAGGGTTTATGTCCTTATTTTGTTATGACAGGTGAACCATGTAAAGTAGATAGAGGAACAACACAGAATAAGGATTATTATACAGAATATTATGCTGGCAGTATACTGCAGGTTACCAGATGACACCAATTATTTCAACTCCTAGAATTTGAGAACTTCACTTACAAAAGATATGTGTCATAGTTGATCCTACTATAGTAGCATACACCTTAAAATTTAATAGAAGAGAATTTATGGCTAGTGTGAGAGCACCAATATGTAGCAAATACTTTCAAGAACCATATAGCCTACCAGTTAAGCAGAACTACAGAAGCAAGAAACATTTGCAATGCCTATTGAGATTACATAGGAACTTTGATATCACAGTACCAGATAAAGGAAATTGATATAAAATTGGAAGATTTTAAGAGAACAAAACAAATTTCAGGCAATACCCCAGTCTCAAAGAGGAGTGTGGATGCTTGGAGCAGATCAAACACCCACAGAAATAAAAGGTATATAGATACCAGCCCAGCATAGGGGAAGATAGAATGTTAGGTACTTACCTAATCCCTAACTACATAGATAACAGAAATAAACATACCTACAACTTTAGCTGAAATGTCAGAGAACTCACTAGTATATAATCTAGGTAATTGGATGATGATAACGTATTTTAAAAATTAAAGAAATATAATTTATTGGAATAAGTGTAGGAATGTGGAATTTCTCTTCCAAGGTTTTCTCTGCTTTACCCACTCTGACACTGGCAAGGTGAAGTCATGTATCTGATTGGTAAATTTAGGTAAAATAACTGGTCAGCTTGGCTCAACTGAACTTTTCTTTCTCCTAATGGCTATTCTGGCCATTAAGATATGCTGTCTGTTCCTTCTGATATAAGTAGAGCCCCCAAATGGACCTGCCTCACTTCAGAATTACCTGAAAATAAGTCTGCCAACCTTTGAAGACAGTATTAACATGATCATTTGTCTGAGAAACATAAAACTTTGCCCTCTGATTTGGCTCCAATCAATAATAAAGTTGTTTTGGCTTCTATCTTTATGTTTTGTGTTCTTTCTCAAATTAATCATAAATTTGGGGAAGAAGAGGTTTTTTGGTATTGGTCTGATCAGAAAACTTAACATTTGATTTCCATAATTAAAATTTATTTCTAAATGGTCCCAGGCAGGTACAACTATAAAGCAACAATCCCCACATCCTCCACTGCCTTCTTTTCCTCTGTAGAATTTATGATCATATTTCTAATACAAGAAATTTATGTTAGAAAGAGAAAGGAGAGGAAATTGCCATAAGAAGGAAAAGCCAAGGAATCCAAGGATTGCCAAGCAGCTGGAATACTACCTACCTTGGGAGGAGGCAAATCTTCTAGCTTGAGACTGTGAGCCAATAAATTTCTGTTGTTAAGCCAACTTATTGTGTGGTATTTGTCATAGCAGCCAGGAAACTAAGACAACAGCTTTATCACTTATGGTTATATTTGAGAATTTCTCCTCTGGCATATATTTATATATAGACAGAATAAACATACACACAGGCAAATGTTAAATAGTTATTTTGGTAATCTATTTTTATGTAGCAAACCACTCCAGAACTTAATTATGTAAAAAAAAAAAACAAAAAAAACACATTATCCTCAAAAAAGCTGTAAACCAAGAGTTTTATTTCTTGTTTTATTTCTGCTCCTTTTATTTCTTGGTTTATTTCTGCTCCGTGCTATCTGGTGACTCAACTGGGAAGACTAAAAAATGTCTGGGTGTTAAAATATTCTGGAGGATTCTTTAGTCACAGGTTTGGAACCTCAGCTGTGATCACTTGAAGACTGTGCTCAATTGGGAATGGAGATCAGAGGGCTACCCAGTTCTATAGCATTGTGGCCTCAGTGTAGTCTGACTTCCTGGACAGTAGCTCAAAATTCCAAGAGAAAGTGTTCTGGATGTGAGGGCGATCTGGCTGCGACATCTGTCACCCCATTGATCGCCAGGGTTGATTCGGCTGATCTGGCTGGTGAGGCGGGTGTCTCCTTCCTCCCTCACAGCTCCATGTGCGTCCCTCCAGAAGCTGCGCGCTAGGTGGAAGAGGACGACCTTCCCCCCTAGAGGAGGACCCTTCTTCTGTCAAGGGTATACGAGTAGCTGCGCTCCCCTGCTAGAACCTCCAAACAAGCTCTCAAGGTCCATTTGTAGGAGAATGTAGGGTAGTCAAGCTTCCAAGACTCCAGACACATTCAAATGAGGCGCTGCATGTGGCAGTCTGCATTTAAAAAAAAAAAGTATTCTAGCAAATAAGATGATAACGTCATTGTATTTTATGACTTGGCATCAGACATTAAATAGTGTATTTTCTGATATATTCTATTGGTGAAAGCAGTCACAAATCTGCCTGAATTTAAGAGGAGGTGTCACAGATCCATCTAACTGAGAAGAGTGTTAAAAATTGTACCAATTTTTTTTTAAGTCTTTTTTTTTTTTAAGTTTTTATTTATTTTATTTTATTTATCCCCCCCTTGCTGCTTGTGCTGCTGTGTCCATTCGCTGCGTGTCTTCTCTGTGTCTGCTTATCTCCCCTTTGCTGTGAGGTCTTGCCGCATCAGCCCACGGCACCGCGCGAGCCAGCCTGCCCTCACAAGGAGGCGCCGGGTAGCGAACCCGGGGGCCTCTCATATGGTAAACGGGTGCTCTATCCATTGCGTCACACCCGCTTCCTGCCATGAGGTTGCTGCATCAGCCCACCGCACCCCTCAGGCCGGCGTGCCCTCACAAGGAGGCCTCGGGACGCGAACCCGGGCCTCCCATATGGTAAACGGGGGCTCTATCCACTGAGCCACACCCAGTTCCTCCAATTTTTTTTTTAAGCCAACACAAATAGTGTTAATGATGACTATTTGAACAATATTTCCTGTTACAGTGAAGTGTTGGTTGCCCTTTATTTCATTCATTTGAATTAAAAAATGCCATTAGATTTTAATTATAACTGGCTTTTCCTAAAGATTTTACATAAAAGAAGATAATTGCGGTCTCTAGAAAGGCATATTGATTACTCCCCCTATGTTTATACAATAATGAAATTGCCCAAACAATGCTGTGAGCTTCCCTATGAGAGAAGAATTTACAGGTAAGACAAATTAAGACAACTTAGTTTTTCTCTGGGTAAAGGAAAGAGAAAGTCTTTGTTGAAAGCACTGGTTTCCAGTGTAAAAATGGGAGCAAGAGGACCAACCTATGTAAGCCAAATAGGAAAAAAAAATCAAAGAGCTATGAGATGCCACAAAAGTGAAAACTATCCTTCACTGCTCAGCCCCCTCTTCCCATTGTCTATCAGACTGGACATCCACGATGCTACAGTTCTTTACTTTTCATCTCCTTATATGTTTATCTCCCTGGAATCCCATTCTGATGGTTAGTCTTACTTTAAATGGAACAAATATAACTCTGGTTATTGCCTTCTCAGAACCACAAGCTTCAGAAGACTATATTCTGGCCCTTCTCTTGCTATATCTATACTTATACGAGTCAAGGAATCAAGGAGCAAGCAAGTCTATCTCAACTTCTAGGCTATTCTTCAGGTGCCACAACCCAGGATCCCCTACTATCAGATCTATAAAGGCTTTTTCCTAGGTTTCTCTTCCCAAGGGCAGACCTCCATGCAGTAGAGGTTTGAAGGATGGTCAAGTGTTGGGTTTTTGCTTGCAAGGAAGAGGTGTGGATGGAGCTTGAACCTGTAGATTGTGTTGTCCAAATACATTTATTTAAGCTCCTTAGGTTAGTAGATGGAATTGGGTAGGGCTGTGGGCCAGGGCCCCTCCTTGTACATCTGTCCTGACCTCACAAATACTCAGGCTGTTTTTCATTTGGTTAAGAAAATAAGTGGTAAAATATAAAGTACTTCTTCTTCCCTATTCTCTCTTCAAACGGACATGAATTTATTTTCCTGACATGTGAGTCAGTAGAGATGGAAACAATTTATTTGAGCCTATATGTATTAATACTTGTCTGACTAAAAGGTACAGGGTGTACAGTCACCAACAGAAGCAGTTACTCTTGGCATGCAAGTTGGAAGTCTGAGTTCAGTTTCCATAGAGATATTGTTATATCACTTCATGGAGTAAATGTTTTCTAGAAAAAAAAATTATTTAGGCTGATCTGAGAATTTTAGAATAAATGAAACTGGAAAATGTGTTCCAAATGATGTGATTTACAAATGAATTTCTGTACTATGAATGATTTATAAATGGAAGGTTGCCCATAGGTCAATTACACTGAAATGAGAGCAAAACAAGTTTGCCATTTAAAATTCTCCTGAATAAAATAGTACCATTTAATCTGAATTCATCTATATATAAAAACATTTCAGACAGCTAAAGCACAAAATTCAAGAACAGAACAGTAATATTAGGGTTAAGCCAGCCAGTTTAAGTTTGGTTCCAAATGCCTGTGAGCTCTATGGGGGTCTTCTTTAAGAGTCAGAATCCCAAAGGCAGAATACTCATAGATTTCAAAATTTATTATTGCTGCTTGTTTTAGAGAATTGATGAAAGACTTACCTTTGTGTCATCTAAAATCACATACTTTGTACAAAATTCTAGAGCTAAGTTTGAGAAACAAAATTATTGAAGACATACTGTGTCCCCTTGCTAAAGGATGAAAATTGAAGGGTAGCAAATTGAGATTTCGACAGTTTGCATATCTCTTGAACTAGTTGCTTTACAGGACAATCTTAACTTGAAAACAAAAGTGCTTTTTCCCATTGAAAGCAATGGGGAGAAATACACTCTTACACCATTTATATAGGGTACACGATACAACATTGTAACTATTCCTCTTTCCTCTCATTTTCCTTCAGATGCTCAGGTGGTATCAGCTTTACTTATATGATTATTTTATTTTAACTAATTTCTTTAGGACTCTGGTGCCTTTTCAAAAGGGATGGGGCTTGAAGTCTAAATGAGGGTTGCTGCAATAATTACTCTCAACAGTCCCTTGACAATCTTGAATAAAGTTAGGCAACCTTACCCACTACCAGGATGAATGAGTGCCTTAGTCATAACATATATTCCTGGAGTGTTAAAAAGCTTTTTAAAAAAAAAATTTGGTCCCTTGATAGATAACAAGTCTTATTCAAAGTACTGACAAATAGCTCCAATGTGAATAGTTATTTTACATTTTCATGGAGCCCCTCAATTTTTCAAAAAATTGTACATGGGTAAGTTCACCATGAAAGCTGTGTAAATACGTTTACCACATTTCTGAGTTGATGGAATATATAATTTAGTTCACCTCCCTAGCATACTCTGAATAGCATGAGTTCATGAATTTAACAAAAAGGAAGATCAAGAGCAAAGAACTAAAAATATTAAAAGAAAAGTAGAAAAAGGGAAAATAGCAAAGAAGATGATATGAAGTGGTTTTCTGGAAAAGTAGGAGACTGATGGACAGGAAAATACAAGAAAATACCTGAGGACATGACCTGAATTTAAAGTGAGACCAGTAGGCATGGCAGTATATTTTTCCTTAGTCATGTTTGGGCACAAAATAGGTGGAATGTTGAATTTAACCAGGGATAGGATTTTGAAAAATGGGTATGATGAGGGCTAAGAGAGGCAAGAAAGCTGAGTTAGTACAAAAGGAAGTGATTAGAATTATCTGTCATGAAAGATTTACTGAATAAAGTCTCTAGGACAAGGTCATTAAAAATCATAGATATAATGTAATTAATACTTTCTATGTGCCAAGTACTGGTCCAATCTTGTATTGTTTCATTTAAATATTAATAAAAACCCTTTTTAAATAGTTTCCATTTTCTCCTATTTTAAGTGAAGGGAATGAGCAATTAAATACCCTAATCATTTATTTAGTAGTGCCAGACTTCATATCTCGGCCACTAACATACTAAATATAGCATGGTCATAAAAACCTATAAAGATATAGATGTAGGATGTAACCAAGACAGTGTATAACTAAAATAAATAAGAAAAACATTTTGGGATTGGAGAAGATAGAATTTGTCAAAGGTGTGGAAAATAAAAAATACAGCCATACTTAGGGTTCAATATTAAAATAGAGAAAAAACTTTTGGAACCAGTAAGCCAATGATTGTTGAAAGGAATAGCAGAAAATGGGCAGCCTGATCTGTACAATAGGTGGTCATAAGAGTATGTATGGTGAAAGGAGATTTAGTCTCTTCAAGCAGAAAGCCCACATATAAATATGCAAACAGAAAAATCCTATTTAATTATTACTGAAAGAACCTACAAAAAAGGAAGATCTTATTTAAAGAGATTTAATGAGAGATTTTAAAATATAATGAAAATTCTTAGAAATTTGAAGAGAACAGTTAAAAACTCATATTTCCAAATTAAAAATTTTGGTAGTGAAACAGAAGTGGACATTGATGAAATATGAATTATATTAATAGCTAAATTTAAAATTATACTATAAGTAAAAATATTAAGAAAAGAAAAATATGAATGACAAGATTAGGTATTAGAGGAATTGAGGAAAGACTACATTTTTCTGATCAAGTGCAATAATATTGGAACTTAATTATTAAAAGTGGAAACAAAATAAAAAGTGACTCTCTCTTCCAAAATCTTTTTTTAAGATATCCAAGCCTCTCAATACTAACTTTCAAATGTCATTATTTTTCACAAATATTCATCCATATTCAATACCTAGGAGAATTGTTTTCTGGAATGTATAAGAAAATGGAGGGAAGCGGATGTGGCTCAGGCGTCTGTGCTCCTGCTTACCACATGGGGATCAGGTTCTGTTCTAGTGCTTCCTGCAGAAGACGTGCAAGACAGTGAGCTGACGTGATGGGCTGGTGTAGTGAGCTAACGCAGTGAAATGATGCAGTGAGATGACGCAACCAAGAGACACAGTGAGGAAACACAATGAAAGATCCAACAAAGCAAGGAGCAGAGGTTGCTCAGATGATTAGGTATCGTCTCCCTCCCACATGGGAGGTCCCGGGTTCTGTTCCCGGTGCCTCCCAAAAAAGAGAAGACCAGCACACAACAAAGAGACACAATGAATATAAACAAAGAAGGGTGGGGAGAAATAAATAAATAAAATAAATCTTTTAAAAAAAGGGAAAGAAAATGGATTCAAGACTTTGTAAGTACTATAGCCATTATTATATTCACAAGAAAAAAATAAGATTTTTGGCAGAAAATACCCTAACAAATTTATTAATAATAGAAAGAAGCTTCATGTTTTCTCTTAAATGGCTTGAAAATAACCTTCTAAACCCGGTTTTCCATAAGAAAATTATTCCCAGTAAGAAGATTCTTAGATAGAACAATTACTTTGTACATTATAAGGTTTCTTTTCATAAGAACTGCTGGCAATAATCATTATCTTGATTTTATTTTAAATAGTATTTTATTTATTAGAAGAGTTTTAGGTTTACAAAGAAATTATACAGAAATTTTCCTTTATACCTCCTGCCTCCACCTGAGCACAGTTTTTCTTATTGTTAACTTTGTATTAGTGTGGCATATTTGTTATAATTGATGAATCAATATTGATACACTATTGTTAAATAAAGTCCATAGTTTGTATTAGGGTTTACTCTGTGTTTACAGTTCTACAGCTTTCAACAAATTATGTCTTGTACCCACTCTTACAGTATCATACAGAATAGCTACAGTACTCTAAAAATTCCCTGTGCTCCACCTGTTCATCTCCCTCCCACTCCAGAATCGACTTTTTTTAACTGTCTAATATAGTTTTATCTTTTCCAGAATGTCATAGTTGGAATCATACAGTATTTTGTTATTTCAGACTTGCTTCTTTCACCTAACAGTATACATTTAAGGTTACTCCATATCTTCTCATGACTTGATAGCTCTTTTTATTTATCCCTGAATAATAATTCTTTGGATGGATGTGCCACAGTTTGTTTATCCATTAATCTACTGAAGGATGTCTTTGTTGATTCCAAGTTTTGGCAATTTTGAATAAAGCTGCTATAAACATTCATATGCAGATTTTTGTGTGGACATAAGTTTTCAGCTCAGTTGGGTAAATACTTAGGAACCCAGTTGCTGGAATGTCATAAGTCTATGTTTAGCTTTGTAAGAAACTGCTAGGTTGTCTTCCAAAGTGCCTATATATTTTTGCTTTTCTGGCAGCAAATGAGAGTTCTTGCTGCTTCACATTCTTGACAGCATTTGATATTGTCAGTTTGGGGTTTTTTATACATTCTAATAGGTGTGCATCACCTTGATTTATATAAGTGGAATTTACATAACATCAAAGTACATAATGCTGGGAGCAGATGTGGCTCAAGCAGTTGAGCGCCTGCTTCCCACATGGGAGGTCTGGGGTTCAGTGTTCAGTGCCTCCTAAATACAAAAACAAACAACAAGCAAACAAATGACAAAAACTAACTCAGGGGAGCCGATGTGGCTCAGTGGTTGAACACTGATTTCCCACATATGGGGTCTGGGGTTCAGGTTCAATCTCTGGCTACGGTACCTAAAAAAATCACATAAATTCACGTTCAAAACACTGGTTTCACCTAACAGTCCCTCAACTCAGCAGTTATTTCAACTCTGAAAGTTAAGGAAGATACTTATTTGTTTGGATGCTAGGCGCTTTCCTTCACTCATTATCAACT
>JAQZBX010010691.1:0-43920 GCA_029593785.1 Cabassous unicinctus
TATATATATATATATATACGCACACACACACACACACAATTACCAGGTTGTATTTTTCTACAAAAACATGTGGTTCAATATTAGAAAAATGAAAATAGCAATTCATGACAACAGGAGAGTTTAAGGAAGAAACTTCATAGGATCATGCCTTGTTTTCAGAAATAAATTCTATTGCTAAAATATGAATTCATCACAAAAACTGTTATAGAATATTTCGAAAGTAATATCCTGACTATGAGAAAAAGTAGCTGTTAAAAGGAAATTTTCTTTGCTCAAGCATCATATATTTTAAAACATGTATGATAGCAGCATCCCTTCATAGGGAAACAGAAAAATAAGACAACTCTCACCAACTTCTTTAGGAAGCATAGTGGATTAAGAAAAGGGAAATAAATCATATCTGAATAGAAATGAATAAATAACACTTTCATTAGCAACACATATAATTTTGATTGAGAAAGTTAAAAAAAAAACTGTGCAAATATAGTAAGAATCTTATTTGAATCATGTTTGAGAAGGCAATTGGATTGTACATGCCAATAAATAAATATGAAATACATATAGAAAAGAAACAAAACATAGAAAAAGAATTTTTTAAAAATTCACAATAGAGTGAAATATATAGTAACAGAGATTTGCCAGATCTTGTGGAAAAAAATTAATGTTTCATTGAAGGCTCTTAAGTAACTTAATTAATGGAGAGATAGACCATATATATGGATTGAAAGAATCAATATTATAACAATGTCAATTATATTCATAGGTTGAATGACAACTAAAGAAAAATCCCTACAGATTTTCTACCATAGAAATTGACAAGATGGCCATAAATTGACATAAAATCCAAATAGAATAAACACTCTTAAGGAATAAAAAGTTAAAGGGATTTCCTAAATAGATATCAGGTCTTTCTAAAAAATAATAAAAAGTAAACATTGTGGCAAAAGTAAAAAATGACAAGTGCAGATGCAACAGAATAGAGGGTATGGATATGAACACTGAGATGACAGATGCAGCAAAGAATTGCAGTGGGAATAACATTTCTCTACTCAACCTACTCAAAACCAACTCTAAGTCAATTAAATAATGAAATGAGGAAATAACTGTTAAAATAATTTTGAATATATCTTTAGAAGTTTGAAGGAATGTTTTAGAAGGAGGAGGAGGATGAGAGGAAGCCAGAGGAGAGGATGAGGAAGAAGAGTAGATGGAGAAGGAGGAAAACACACAAAAATATGCACCTCGGAAACATTTGTGAATTTGATTGTGATAAATGAACATTTCTTTTTTCAAGAACCAACAAAAGGTCACAGAATTAGATATAAATCACTGAAAAACATGTGTAACTTTTCAGGCTTAGATAGGAATTTTTAAGAAAAGAAAGCACAGATATCTTGATTTACACATTACATTATATTCTGCATCATTGATATGAGTGAAATAAACAGTGTATATACCTGATTCTACCACTTATTCAACAGTTTGGAAAAAATATATTCGGATTCACCAATTATTGGTGATGATGTGGAACAAAGAGATGTGGAAAAATTATTTGTTTGTCTATTTAATTGCTACAGCTTCTCTGGAAAATCATTTGATATTAGCAAACTAAGACTAGTTTATATTACAGTAAGAAGAAAAACTGTGCTGAGAGCAACAAAGATTTCCTATTTATGACACATGTCCATTTTGTGTTGGCTATAATTTTGATCCACAGTCAGTGCCCACATTCTCTGCCCAGGATATTGGAACAGCCTGCACATGGGATGGTACTTGTTCTCATGGTAGAATGATAAAATGTTACAAACAAATTCTCATATGTTGGCTCTCAAACCCACAATCAGAGAGAGAAACATGAAAAACTCTAGTAGCCCTTGGCATTTAAATTTAACTATTTTTATAATTACTAAATGGATTCTAAATCTGATTTGGAATATATTAGCTTCTACTATAAACAATTAACAATATATAGTTAGAGTAACCTTCATTCAGAGTGTTAAAGTTTCTTCAACAAATAATCTAATATTCATAAACATTTATTCATTTCCTTTAAGTTACTGCTAAAAACTTGAGTTGAAAATGGGCATGACTCCTGAATATTATTGGTTCTATTTACATAAATATTGATTACCTAAAAGGTGCAAATTTCTGTCATATAAAACAATCCTATAAATACCTATCACTGATATTCACCTCTTCAGTTGAAAACCAACTTTAAGGCATAGATATCAATTGATATTTATTCTTCCTAAAACCATAAATCAATGTATTAATGTAATACTATCCAATATTTAATATATTTAATGAATATATAGTATTCTTCCAATAACCATTTCCCTACACCATTGTTATTACTTTTTCTTTTTATAAAATATAATATCCAATTTCAAATAATCCATACCAAAAATTCAGCCACTTCCATGTGCTTTCCTTGAAGGATATCAAGTCAAGAACAAATATATATATATCAAATATTATCATTTCCCCAAATGTAAGGGACAGTAAATTCATTTACATATGTGCGGTATGAGTGCAGAAATAAACAAAGAAATCAACACAACAGAATAAAGTATACAGCTACAGAAAAGCCCATTTAGGAACACAATATATGAGAAAGGTATTGAATGGTAGTCTCTGTACTTTCAGTTAATGGTGATTGGGCAGCTGGAGAGTCATTGAAAATAAAAGAAATTTCACTCCTCCTTTTCAATCTGCACAAATCATGTGGTATAAGGACAAAACATGAAAATCAAAACTATAATGGCTTAGTACTAACATTGGATAATATCTTCTGGATACCAGCCTAGGTAAGTATCTATCACATAAGAAGTAAAACACAAACTACAAAGGAAAATATTGATTATATTTGAACTGAGAATGTCTGTTCCTCCAAGGATTTAGAAAAGCTCAAAACTTTATGTAACAAACTGGGGGATATACATGTCATAAAAATGCAAACAGGAATATCCCAAAAGAGAATTCCAGATTTACTTTAAAGTATATTAAATCTTAAAAACACACATACTTACTCAAACTAATCATAAATTATAAAGAAGTCTAAAGAATCCCCTATATTTTTTATGTAATCTAAAGCTTCCTTAAAAATGAAAAATAAAATAAAAAAACTAAAAAAAAAAAAAAAAAAAAAAAAAAAAAAAAAAAAAAAAAAAAAAAGAAAGAAATTACGAAAAGAACTATAACAAGAAAAGAGATTGAATCACAAGTCAAATACATGATTAGAGACTAAAGCCAGGAAGACATCAATAAAAAAAGGCAGATTAGGGTCCTCCAAAAGCCTTATACCTCACAGAAACACTGATGCATGAGCAAACCGTGTTAGAATCAACTTTAATGAAAATCAAGAAAATAGTCAAAGATATAAATCAAGTAAGCAAATATTCACACAAAAAGATGACTAATAGTTGCCCAAAGAGGCTGAGGGTGTAATCTCTCTCCTCCTGTCCTGTCAGGGTGGGGATGGAATCAGAGATGTGCTCAATAGTCTAGTCCATGCAGGTTGAAAGCTGCTGTACTTGCCTGGAGAGGCTGAGGGTCACTGTCTCTTCTGCATAGTCATGGGCAGGGATGGAGCCACAGGAGTACCTATCTAAAGGAGCTGCTTTGGATATATATAGATGGGAAGGTTGTCTGAGTCATCTAGGAGGGTACTGGAAAGATAAAGAAGCCAAAGGAAAACCATGAGTTGCTCACCCCTGTGGCTAGAACAGCATATATACACCACCCTCAGGACAAATAGCCTATGTGGAGCTCCTGGCTTGCTGTTTGGAATGGAGTGTGAGGGAGCATTCCCCGGGAAGAAGAGGGGTCTGCAAGGGTGGAGAGTGGTTTCTTTGCAGGGAGTTTGGTTTGGTCAGTTAAGCCCCCTTGGAATCTCAGAAAGGACCCCAATCCAGCAGGGAGAGGGGAGGGGATCTCCTCAGGCAGGCTGTCATGCATAGCTGCCCAGGTACTGAGATTAGAGAGGGGGTGTGGACAGATATGTGCCTATTCAGCAGGGATCTGGCAAACTGCTAGGAATCTAACCTACCTGAGGGAAAGGGGGCAGATAGCTTTATGAAAGCCTATCTAACCTAAGGAAACAGTTTAACTTACTGGAATATTTCCTGACTAGCATATATGAGTCCCTGGTTTGATTCCAGGATCTTCTTAGAGAAATGATGCAGCCAGTTATCAGACATTCAGCTGATACTATATTACAGCAAACATATAGACATTCTTTTTGGATTAGCTTTTCTTGAATCTCTTATTAAAAAAAAAAAAGTTCCTTTTTTTCCCCTTATATTACTTTCTAAAACCTGATTCAAAATTTGCAGAAGGAAGTCTGCAGGGTGATTGACTAACGAACACCAGCAGCCAGAGATGCTCTTTAGGGGCCTAAGAAGGAAGGCTGTTATTTCTTTTTGCTCTCTCTCTTTTATTAGTTGATGCTGTCTTGTTTCTTGATTGTTGCTTTCTCCTTTCTTTGTTTCTGATTTTTTCTTTTACCAATTTTTTCTACATTCACTATTTCATTTCTTTCCCTCATTTTTCTATCTTCTTTTTTCTGTTGTTCTTTCATTCCACCTCTTTTAATTTAGTCCTCAGTTTTTCCCATTTTTATTCCTCTTTCTCTCTCTTTGTGTTTTCTTTCCTTGTTTCCTTTTTTCTTTTTCTTTTTTTTCTTCTCTTCTCATCTACAGCCTTTTAATTCATTCTATATATTTTTCTCTGTTTAGTTTCTCATTTCATTTTTTCTATTCCACTTTTTAATTCTTATTCCACCATACTTCTTACTCGTGTTAATTATTTATTTTCTTGTCTATCGTATGCTTCCTCTTCTACCTTTTATTATTAATATTATAAATATTATTCTTTTTCTCTTATCTCATTCTTTTCCCTGGTCCTAATTTTTTTTGCAAGGGAACATAGATAAGAGCCAGAAAATAGAATAAGAGGGATTAAGTGTTTAAGTGACACCTTACACAAACACAAAAACAACAACAAAATAAACCCTATAGTAGAAAGAGAAGCTACTCAACCTAATAAACATATCAAGAAAAAGAGATGCCTAGACACCCAATAAAAAATTATAAACCATACTAAGAAACAGGAAGACATGACCTAGTAAAATAAATAACCTAAAAACCAGGAGGAGATGCAGAATTTGGAACAACTAATCAGAGATTTTCAAACAAATATCATGAATCAACTTAATGAAGTTAAGGAAGAGATTAAGGATTTTGAGAAGACACTGAAAGAACATAATTAAGAAACTGTAAACATACACAAAAAGATAATGAATATGATGGCGATGAATGGCACAATGCAAAAATTAAAAATATACTAGAAGCACATAACAGCATATTTGAACAGGCAGAGGAGAGAATCAATGATGCTGAAGACAGTACAGCTCAAATCAGACAGATAGAAGAGGAGATATATGAAAAGATAGAAAAGATAGAATAAAATCCAGCAAAGACATAGAAATTTAAATGACAATACAAAATGCACAAACATAGGAATTATAGGCATATCAGAGGGACAAGAGAAGGGAAAGGGGACAGAAGGAGTTTTGGAGGAAATAATGGCTGAAAATATCCCAACTTTATTGAGGGACAAAGACATAGAACTCCAGGAAGCAAAGTGCACCCCAAACAGTATAAATACGATCAGTTCTACTCCAAGACATATACTTGTCAAATACTCCAATGCTCAAGACAAAGAGGAAATACTGACAGCAGCAAGAGAAAAGTGATCCATCTCATACAAGGTAAGCCCAATAAGATTAAATGCTGATTTCTCATCTGAAACCATGGAGGCAAGAAGGCAGTGGTATGGCATAATTAAGGTGTTAAAAGAAAAAAAAAACTTTGAGCCAAGAATTTTCCATTGAGCAAAGCTGGCATTCAAAAATGAGGGAGAGTTCAAAATATGCACAGATAAACAGAAATTGAGAGTCTGTCAATAAGAAACCTGCCCTTCAAGAAATTAAAAGGGAGTTTTGCAGGTTGAAAGGAAAAAGTAGGAGACAAAGTTGGAGGAGAGTATAAGAACAAAAAATAAATAAAAAGAGAAATAAAAACAACATATGGCATACATAAACCTTAAGAAAATATACCTAATGTAAGCAATTCCTTCACAGTGATTATTACATCACAAGTTAATGGATTAACTCTCTATTCAAGAAATGCAGATTGGCATAATGGATAAGGAAAAATGAACAATCTATACAGTGTCTACCAGAAACTCACGTTAGACCCAGGAATGCAAGGAAACAACGTGAATGGTTGGAAAACAATTTTACATGCAAACAATAAATAGAAAAGGGTGGGAAGAGCTATACTAATATCAGACAAAATAGACTTTAAATGAAAAACTATTGTAAGAGACAAAGACACTATATATTAATAAAAGTGGCAATCTGTCAATAAAAAGGAACAATTGTTAAACTTTATGCACCTAACCAGGGCATCTCAAATACATGAGGCAAACGTTGAACTAAGTGGAGAAACAGATGCCTCTACAGTTTTTGTGGGGGACTTTAATAGACAGAATATCTTGACATAGAATCAATAAAGAATTAAAGACTTTGAACAATATATTAGAGGAGGCATATACAGAAAATTACAAATATAGCAGAACATAAATTCTTCCCAACCGCACATGGATTATTCTCCAGGATACACCAGATGCCAGGACACAGAAAAATTCTCAATGAATTCAGAAAGAATGGAAATATACAAAGTGATTTCTCTGACCACAATGGAATGGCACTGTAAATTAGTAAGGAGCAGAGAATCAGATTAGGCACAAGCATAAGGAAGTTAAACAACACACTATTGACAAACAGTTGGTCAAGGAAGAAATCACAAAAGAAATCAGTAACTACCTTGAAACAAATGAAAATGACAACACAACATATCAAAACCTATGGGATGCAGCAAAAGCAGTACTGAGAGGGAAATTCATAGTGACAAATGCCTATATTAAAAAAGAAGAGAGAACTGAAATCAAAAACCTAACTGCACACTTGGAAGAATTAGAAAAAGAACAACAAACTAAGCCCAGAACAAGTAGAAAGAATGAAATAACAAAGATTAGAGCAGAGCAAAATGAAATTGGAAATAAGAAAGCACTAGAAAAAATTAAATCCAAAAGCTGGTTCTTTGAGAAGATTAATAAAATTGACAAACCATTACCTACTCTAACAAAGAAAAAAAGAAAGAAAATTAAAATACACAAAATAAGAAACTAAGAAGGGAATATCACCACTGACCACATTGAAATAAGGAGTATAATAAGAGGATATTTTATAAAATTGTATGGCCCACAAGATGGATAATTTAGAGGAAATGGAAAAAATTCCTAGAAACACACAAGCAGCCTACAATGATGAAAGAAGAAATTAATGACCTCAACAGACCAATCACCAGTAACAAGATTGAATTTTTCATCAAAAACCTCTCAATTAAGAAGAACCCAGGACCAGACCGTTTCACAGGTGAATTCTACCAAACATTCTGGAAAGAACTAATACCAATTCTGGTCAAACTCTTCCAAAAAATAAAAGTGTATTGAATATTGCTCAACTCATTCTATGATGTCAACATAACACTAATACCGAAGCCAAATATATCACAAGAAAGGAAAACTATAGATGAATCTCTCTACTGAATCAATATGCTAAAATCCTCAACAAAATAATTGCTAATCATATTTACCAATATATCAAATGAATTGCACACCATGACTAAATTGGTTTCATCCATGGTATGCAAGGATGTTTCAACATGAGAAAATCAAACAATGTAATACACCACATAAACAGATCAAAAGAAAGAAGTCACATGATCAACTCTTTAGATGAAGAAAAAGCATTCAATAAAATCCAGCACACTTTCTTGATAAAAAACACTTAAATAGATAGGAAAACAAAAAAAAAAACTTTCTCAATATGATAAAGGGTATATATGAAAAATTCACAGCTAACATCATATTCAATGGTGAAATCCTAAAAGCTTTGCATCTATGATTGAGAACAAGACAAGAATGCCCACTATAACTACTCCTATTTAACAGTGTCTTAGAAGAATTTGCTTGACCACTTTGGCAAGAAAAAGAATAAATGGTATCAAATTGGAAAAGAAGAAGTGAAAATTTCACTATTTGCAGTTGACATGATTCTATACTTCAAAAGCCCTGAGAAATTTACAACAAAGTTTCTAGAGCTTATAAAGTAGTTCAGTATTGTTGCAGATTATCAGATCAATGTGCAAATTCAGTAGCATTTCTATACACCAAAAATGAGAAAACTGAGGAGGAAATCTAGAAAAAAATCCCACTTACAATAGCATCTAAAAGAACTAAATATTTAGGAATAAATTTAACTAAAGATGTAAATAACATGTGTGTAGCAAAAAACTACACACTACTCTTAAAGGAAATTAGAGGAGACCTAAGTAAATGGAAGAATATTCCCTGATCATCGATACGAAGACTAAACCTCATTAAGATGCCTATCCTACCTAAACTGATTTACAGACTTAATGCAATCCCAATAAAATCAACATATCATTTTTTAACTGAATTGGAAGAACTAAGTATGAAATTTATTTTGAAGGGCAAGGGAACCTAATTATCCAAAGACATATTGAAAAGAAAAATGAAATTGGAGGAATCACATTACCTGACTTTAAAACATACTACAAATCTACAGTGGTCAAACTACATGGTATTGGCATAAAGATAGACATACTGACAAACAGCACTGATTTATGTCTTCTGATATTGATCCTCATATATACAGTCAAGTGGTATTTGAAAAGCCCATCAAGCCCACTCAACTCAAAGAGAATGGCCTCTTCAACAAATGGTGCTTGGAGAACTGGATATACATATCCAAAAGAATGAGAGGAAGACTATCACATACCTTAGACAAAAAATAACTCATCATGGATCAAAGATCTAAATACAAGAGCCAAGACCATAAAGATCTTGGAAGATAATGTAGGGAAGCATCTACAGTATCTTGATTAGGAAATGATTTGAAGAACTTTACACCAAAATCACGAGCAACAAAAGAAAAAATACATGAAGGTGAACTCCTCAAAATTAATAACTTTTGCATCTCAAGTGAGTTTTCAGAGAATGTGAAAAGGCAGCCTACTCAATGAGAGAAAATATTTGGTAATGATATATCTGATAGCGACCTAATATCCAGCATATATAAAGAAACCCTACACCTTGAAAACAAAAAGACAAGCAATCCATTTTAAAAATGGGCAAGTGATTTGAATAGATATTTCTCCAAAGAAGAAACACAAATGACTAAAAAGAACATGAAAAGATGCTCAATGTCACTAGCTATTAGGGAAATGCAAATCTAAATCACACGATATCATCTTACACCCATTAGAATGGAGGCAATTAAATAAACAGAGGACTACAAGTGTTGGATAGGATATGGAGGAACTGGAAGCCTTATCCACTGCTGGGGGGAATGTAGAATGGTGCAGATATTGTGGAGGACAGTTTGGTGGTTCCTCAGGAAGCTTAACTATAGAACTGCCATATGATCTAGCAAACCCACTGCTGGGTATATACCCAGAGGAACTGAAAGCAGAGATAAGAACAGATATATGCACACCAATGTTCATAGGGGTATTATTCACTATTGGCAAAAGCTGGACACAACCCAAATGTCCATCAACAGATAAATGGATAAACAAATTGTGGTATATACATACAATGGGATATTACACAGCTGCAAGAAGGAATGCAGTATTAGCACATCAGATAACATGGATGACTCTTGAGGACCTTATGTTGAGGGAAGGAAGCCAGGCACTGAAGGAAAAATATTACATGACTTCACTGATATGAATTAGGCAACTTGAGCAAATGCACAGATCTAGATTATGGAAGACAGGTTTACAGGAGAAAGAAAGTGAGAAGAAAGTTTTGAGTCAATGACCATATGTGCAAAATCTATGATAAGGTGGAAGGGTGTACTTTTGGAGTGGATGGGCATGCCAGTGTTGCAGTGATGCTATTGGGTTAGATGGTGCTGGTTTGGGAGAGAAGTAGGGTGGACAGGTTGGGTTGGACTGTCCATGGAACTGGGGGGAGGGTTGTGGGAGGAAGCAGTTGAAATCTGGGGATTTGCGGATATAAGGTTGAAACTAAAATGTTGGGTATTTCCTTTTGGAAAATATAGCAGGGGAGGTTTACTAATTTAGGATATTATTTGTGGGGTCTTGCAGGACAGGGCACACCTGGGTAGGCTTATAAGGAGTGTGTGACTGTTCTTCTTGTCATAGTGTGTTAGGTTAGTATGTGGAGAACCACATAATGAATGGGAAGGTGTTGGACTCGCATCTGGGAGAGTCCTGCTACATTCTCAAGTAGAGGAGCAGAAGACTCTCGAGAGCATAGGCAGTGCCTGGTAGGGGAGGACAGGCCAGTATGTCAAGCGCTCAATGTTGTTCATTGCAAGTAACTAAGAATCTTGTTCTTCAAGGAGTGAAGCTTGGTGGTTGCCGTGGTTCCTCAGGGTACAGGGAGGAAGGAATAGAAGAGATGGAACATGGGGCATTTTTGGGGGCTATGGAAGTGTTCTACATGATCTTGCAATGATGGATATAGACCATATTATATTTTCAAAAACCTTATTAAACTGAATGGGCCAAACTGTAAACTATAATGTAAATCGACCATGGTTAGTGGCAATGTTTCAATATATGTGCATCAATTGTAACAAATATATCATCCACATACAAAATTTCACTAATAGATGAAAGGAGAAAAGTGGGAGGATGTTGTGTATATGGGAATCCCCTATATTCTGTACATCACTTTTCTGAAACTAAAGCTTCCTTGAAGACAAAATTAAAAAGATAGGACCCTGGGGGAGTAAAAGAAAGAAAATGTCACTGTACGTACAAGACAACAGATCTTACGATGATGAAAGACATAATGCCATTTTTTTTTTACTTTTATACTTTTATTACATTTTTATTATTCCAATTTTTTAAAAAAATGTTTGTGTTTTATTTATTTTTAAATCTAAATTATTTCATTTTCTTCTTAATTGTATTTGGTTATTATGTTGGCTTCATTTTTGAAGAAGTTTTAGATCACAGAAGGGTTACATCTGTGGCAAGGGAGGATCACTGGTGCAGGGTGTCAGTGACGGGGAATGCATGGGAGGATGTTCACCTGGGTATATAAATATGTTTAAAAATGTGGTATATATATGTGTTCAAGTGTTCATGGGACATTGTCATTATGGGTGGAGATTCACACAATAGCCAAAAGAATATCCCATCCTGGGGAGCTCTGCCACATTTGCTAATGGGATAGCAAGAATCCTGAGTACAGGGGCAGTGACTAGTGAAGGAGGATGGACCATCAACAGACCCTATTATTGATGACTGTCCTCAGGAACCTTTACTTTTGAAATTGAAACTTAGCCTAGTATTATAGGGTGCCTAAGAGATACTTCCTGAGAACCTCCTTGTTGCTCAAATGTGGCCTCTCTTTAAGCCAAAATGAGCATATAAATACATTACCTTTCCCCCAGTGTGGGAAAGGACTCCCAAGGATAAGCCTCCCTGGCACCAAGGGATTACTACCAAGCACCAACTAGCAATGCAACTGGAAAAGACCTTGACCAAAAGGGGGAAAGGAGTTTAAATCACTAAGAAATGTCAATGTGAGTCCAGGGATTATTTCAGAGGTTATGCTTGTGCATGTCTCAGCAAGATCTCATTGACAACAAAAGTAAATATTGCCTCAAATAGCTGGGCTCCTGAGGGCTCTGGAAACATCCAGACACCACAGGCATGGCAGGGAGCTCAGGAGTTTGGTGCCTTGCCAGTGGGCCTTACTTGGGAATTTATGCTCTTCGATGTGACAGAGTTGGACTCAGTTGTGGTTTCCCTACACATGGTTCTTCTACCCCTTCTATTTAAACTTATAGTTATTACAAGAGTTGATTGGTGTATGTCCAAGAGACTTAAATCATTGTACTGTCCATGTGTGAGCTAGGCCCTGAATCTCAACAGAGTTGCAGCACCTACTCTCCAGTTCATTGGACTCACCCAGGACAACTAACAAGGTAAGGATGATGGACAACAGCCATCCCAAGGAACAGAGAGAAACTGCAACTGCAATCAAGAGAGTGCCATCCATCTACCCCATGGGATCTAAGCCCCCTCTCAATTAAAGGTGGAGTGGGCATCACCATGCCAGGATCCTCAGGAATGGTGGAATGAATGATAGACTAAAGAAGACTTATTGGTATTCTATTTTATACTTGTGATTGTAGTAGTGGAAGAAGTTTTATCATTGATGTGGAGGCAGTGGCCACTGGAGGTTCTGAGGGCAGGGAGAGGGGAAAATCAGGTGTTATATGTGGTCATTTTCAGGACTAAGGAATTGTCCTGAATGACACTGCAATGACAGATACAGGCCATTATATACCTTGTCATAACTTACAAATTTCTGCAGAAGAGAGAATAAAGTACAATGTAAACTATAATCTATGCTCCAAAATGTGTTCATCAATTGTAACAAATGTACCACACTAATGAAAGATGTTGTTAATGTGGGAAAATGTGGGAGGGGTAAGGAGCAGGGCACATGGGAATTTCCAATATTTTTAAGTAACATTTATGTAATCTAAATATCTTTAAAATTAAAAAATAAAAAAGTATATTAAAATAACATTCTGTAATGGACTTGAGTAAGAACAGCACAACTCTGTGATTAAACTGAGGGCCACTGAATGAACACTTTAGATGTACTGTACAATGTATGGGGTTATATAATACAGTGAATAATGGATTATGGTAATGGTACAAATATGAGACCATTCTCCTAAGAACTAAATAAATATACAATACTAATATATGGTGTTAATAGTAGGATGGTTTGTGGGAAAATACACCAAATATATACTATGGACTATGGATAACAGTAATATTATGATGATGTTCTTTCATTATTTGTAACAAATATGTCCCAACAATGTAAGGTGTTGGTGGTGGGGTGATGTATGGGAATACTGTATGGTATGTATGATTGTTTTGTTAACTCATATCTCAAATTTGTAAAAAATGAACATTTAAAAAATATAAATGATGTGTGTACAAAATGTTCATAGCAGCGCTTTCCAGGATAGCAAAAAAGAAGAAATAACAAATGTCCATCAAAATAAATGGTTTAAGAAAACACACAAAAAACTCCTATCCCACTCAAACTCTTCTAAAAAATTGAATAGGGGGTACAGTCCTTAACTCATTCTATCAGGCCAAAGCATACATTCACCTTCCTCATGGTTATTCTTTATATACTAGATATTAATATTACATAAGTAATATTTTTTACTGTGCATACATTTACATATCTCATACCAATACCAGATAAATATACCAAAATAAAACTATAAATCAATACAACTTAAGAAAATAACTGAAAAATCCTCAAACTACTAGCAAACCAAATCCAACAGCATGCGAAAAGAATTACACTTTGTGATCAAATTTGATTCACCACAAGTATGTAAGGGTGGTTTAACAGAAAGTAATCAATGAATGTAATTTACCACAGCAAAACAACAAAGGAAAAAACCACGATCATCTCAGAGACAAGGCATTTGACAAAATCCAGCACCCATCTTGATAAAAACACCCAGTAAACAAGAAATAGAAGGAGTCTTTCTCAACATGTTAAAAGACATCTATGAAAAACACAAAACTAATTACATACTCTGCAGTAAAAGAATAAAAGCTTTCCCTCTAAGTTCAGGAAGAAGATAATGATGCACACTGCAACTACTGTTATTTAACAATATGCTGGAAGTTTAGTCAGAGATTTAGGCAAGAAAAACCAAACAAAAAAGAGGGGGTAAATGAAAATTGGAAAGGAAAAAAATAACACTTTCCCTATTTGAAGATGACATAATCCGATATACAGAAAATCCTGAAATATCCAAAAAGGAAGCTACTGGAACTAATCAACACTCAAAATTCACTAGTGTTTCTATATACTAGTAATTCATAATAATAAGAGGAAACCAAGAAGAACCCCATTCACAATAGCAACTAATGAATCTAATATCTAGGAACAAATTGAACCAAGAATGTAAAAGACTTGTCCACAGAAAATTATAAAACATTGCTACAAAAATCAAGAGAAACCTAAATAAATGGAAGGACATTCATGTTCAATGATTAGAAGACTAAATATTGTTTTGACTTGTATTTCCATAATGGCTAATGCGGTTGAGCATTTTTTCATGTGCTATCTGGACATTTGTATATCTTCCTTGTAAAAATGTTTATTCAAGTCTTTTGCCCGTCTTTTCCTGGGCTCATGTGACTTTTCATTGTTGAATTGTGGAATTTCTTCATATATAGTGGATATTAAACCCTTACTCAATAAGTGGTTTCCAAATATTTTCTCCCATATTGTAAGTTGTCTTTTCCTTTCAAGGTGAAATACTTTGAGGAGCAAAAGTTTTTATGCTTGAGGAGGTAACATTTATATATATAATATATATATACATATTTTAATTTTGGTTTGCTTTGAGTATATAGGTGAATAAACTATTGCCTAATACAAGATTCTGAATTTTGCTTCCTGTGTTTCCTTCTAAGAGCTATATGGTTCTGGTTCTTATATTTCGGTCTTTGTTCCATTTTGATTTGATTGTTGTACATAGTGAGAAGTAGGGAAGCACCTTCATTCATTTGTACTTGGACATCGTGCTTTTTCAAGACCATTTTTTAGAGAAACAACTATATTCCCAGTGAGTAAACCATCAGTTGGCCATAAATATGAAGGTTGACATCTGAACTCTTAATTCAATTTCAGTTTGTCAGTATGTTTCTCCTTATGCCAGTACCATTCTGTTTTCATTACTATGGCAGTGTAATAATTTTTAAGATTGGGAATTACAAAAGTTAAGTAACTTCATTTTTCTTTCTCAAGATGGTTTTGCTATTGAGGAACCTTAACCTTCCATACAAATTTGATGATTGACTTTTCCATTTCAGCAAAGAGAGTTGCTGGAATTTTTATTGGGTTTGCACAGAATCTATAAATCACTTTAGATGCATCATTTAAAAATGTTCCAGGGTTGAATGTGATGTCCCATCAAAAGCAAGCTACATTTCTTTAATGTAGGAATTATTAAGTGGAATTTTATTTCTATTAGCAAAGCCCACAAATTTATCATAACACAAAAAGGCAAGCATTAAAAGAATATTGGTTATTTCTCAAATTGATCTAACTGATTTAAATGTGTGGAAATTTTCTGGAAAAATAAATTCAGTTTCTCAGAAAAGCTAAAGAGATAAAAAAGAAAACAAAATATTGTCATACCTAAACTGCAAGGGCTATGAATAAAAATCAACTCTAATTTTCTTTAAATTTTATTCCAGTGTGAACAAAACTTATTATGAAAGGATTAAATATTATCATACTGAGGATATGAGGAATATAAATGGTATATGTCATGTAATGAACTTTTATTTACATTACATATACAAAAAAATCTGGATTCAGCATTTTGTCATTTATTTGGGACAGTTTTTTTGTGTAAGTTCAATTAAAGACAGGACTTAAAGAAATCCTTTTTTTCTAGCTAGGAACTTTTCATTTATTTCTGCCTTACAAAGCTGAGCAAAGTACTGAAGTCCTGAAATCTCATTTAAGTCTAAAAACTCTAAGTGACAAAAAGAAATAATGAATAAAATGACATGCTATTTTTATTAGGCTTTGCTAAAGAAACCTCACAAATATTAGCAAGTTCTTATGAAATTAATCCTACCAGCAACATTAGTTTTAGATATGTCCATGGTGTTCTCCTGCACTTTATAGAAAATAAAATGGAAGTAAGGAGCTGATATATTCTTTTACAAAGGCTTTTTAGAAA
Organism: Cabassous unicinctus; assembly: GCA_029593785.1. Taxonomy (NCBI): domain Eukaryota; kingdom Metazoa; phylum Chordata; class Mammalia; order Cingulata; family Chlamyphoridae; genus Cabassous; species Cabassous unicinctus. Next base: position 15,941 of record JAQZBX010010691.1, read on the forward strand.
CAACAATTACCATTTGACCCAGTAATACCACTTCTGGGTATAAACACAAAAGTTTTGAAAGCAAGGACTCCAAGAGATATTTGCACACCGATGTTCATACCAGCATTATTCACAAATGCCAATAGCAATACAAGTGTCCAACAAATGTGTGAATGGATAAATAACATGTAGTAATTTCTTCTTTACAAGGGAAATCAGAAAATACTTGGACATGAGTGAAAATCAAGACACAACATCCCATAATTTACGGGATGCAGCGAGGCGGTACTCAGGCTGAAATCTACAGCTGTGAATGCCTATATTAGAAAGGAAGAAAGATATCAAATTAAGAACTTCGCTTGACATGTTGAACTAGAAAGAGAAGAGCCAAGTATACCCAAAATTATCAGAAGGAAGGAAGGATTAGAGAAGAGATAAACAAAATAGGGTAGAAAAGCAATTGAGAATAAACAAAACAAAAAGTTGGTGATTTTTTAAAACCATCAATAAAATTATGAAGACTATCTAGATGCCTAAAGGAAAAAAGAAAAGACACAACTAAAATCAGAAATGAAAATGTTGATATCACTACAAATCTTACAGAAATAAAAAGGATTATAAGCAAATCTATGAACAATTGTACACAATAAATTACGGAAGGGGAAGGGGTGGGTGCTGTCACCAGTGTTGACCACGGTTCTGCCAGGAACTCCTCAGGAACTTAGGAGTCTAAGGGGACCCTCCACCACCACCTCAACACACACACACACACACACACACACACACACACACACACACACAGGAGGAGCCTGGGCGCCCGGTGGTGTGATCCTGTCTAGTCCGCCCCTGAGGATGTCCTTTAGAAGTCGCGCCTTCTGAGCCAGGCCTCACTGGTGTCTGCCTCTATCCCCATCCAGCCGCCCAGCCCCAGGCCAAGGAGAGCAGCTCGCTCGCCAAGGAGCCTGGCGGGGACCAGCGGCCCCAGTAGGATGGTCCCACAGCCCTCCAGGGCCACCGGAAGGTCAAGGGAGGAGCCCAGGGAGCACGACCTCCCCCTGCCGGTGGGGGAGGGGCAGAGGGCAAGAGTGTAGTAGGGGCTTAAGGTGCTGACTCTCGGCCTATCCCGCAGGATGCCAGCGCCTGAGCGCACCTTGGGCTTCACGTGGGACCCTCTGAGAATCGCCTACCGCGGATGGGAGATGCCCTGACGCGCCGCCCCCGCATTCTAGGAACCACCTGGGAGCACCTACCGCGACCAAGAGCCGCAGGAGTCTAACCTTGGGAAGCTGTGGGAGGCGCGTGAGGACCAGCTGGACCGCACCTTGGCCAAAAACACGTGGGAGCGCTGGCACCCTGGGAGCCCTGCCCGAGAGGCCCGCGCAGGACTACAACCCTTCCCTGCCTTATTTTAGGCTACTGCCTTAGCATAGCCCTGGAATGTGGAGGCGCTACAGTCTTGGCACCCTTGCCTCTCACTCCCTCCAGGCTCTGAACTCTGTACAGACCCCCTTTCACAAGTGCACTGTTGTAAACTCTTTTCCAAAGTAAAATCACAGTTTCATAAAGTCTGGGGTGAAACTTTCCCACAGGCGCAGCCTATGGCGTCGGGGAATTTAATTTAATATACAGCTTTTCTGGAGGCCATCTTTGTTTTCTGAGTGAGCCTGAGAAGAATTACTTAGGAAAAAAAAAATCAAGTTTGCATAGTGTTTTCCCAAAAGTAATATTCATTTTAATAGATTTGTATTTTTAAAAACCCAGGCTCTTTCGATATTTTGAAGAAAAAAAAATGAACGAAAAAGAAAAATGAATAAAATGTATATACATACAATGGAATAGTCTCAGGTGTAAAAAGAAGTGAAATGCTGATACATGCAATAACTGGATGAACATTAAAGGCATCAAATTGAGTGAAATAAACCAGATGCACAAGGACATGTATAATCTCACTTTAGTTAAATAATTAGAATAAGTAAACTTATAGAGTCAGATTCTAGAGTATTCGTCATCAGGGCATTGGATGAGCATAAAGAATGAGGAGTTAATGCTCAAACTGTACAGAATTTCTAATTGGTTTGATCATAAATTTTGGTAATGGATGGTGATGATGGTAGTACAACATGAACATAATTAACAACAGTTAATTGCATATGTCAGTATTGTTTAAAAGGGGAAAGTTTAGGTTGTATATATGTTACTAAAATAAAAATAAAATAAAAATCAAGCAAGCATAGGACTGCACCGTGCAAATGGTGAACCATTCTGAAGTTGATGACCTTTCATGAAGTGTGAAAAATGTACCAAACTAATGCAAGGTGTTAATAATATGGAGGTATATGGTAACTGTATTTTATTTATGACTTTTCTGTAAACCAACAACTTCTTTAATTAAAAAGGAAAATAAAGGATAAAAAAATGACAAAAAAGAATTAATATTTAGATTACCCCACCAGACAAAGAACCATATCCAACTAAGGTGTATTTTGGGGACAAAGGGCATATGGAATGAGCAGTGAAAAAAAAGGTATTTATAAATACCAATATGACCTTGTGTCTAGCTGCAGAATTGATGCATGCATTATTATGAGTATTTCCTATTTTGTCATAAATATGTCTGCATGTACATACAAGCAGCTGCAGTTTTCTGTTTTGTGACATTTCCAACTATTTTTGAGAAAAAAAAAACTGTATTCATTGTCATGTGCTGTGTCTGAGGTCTCTGCTTCCTTATCTCAGCAGTCAGCCAATAACCTGGCAGATATTTCCTTCAATGCCAAGAGCTGAAAAAAAAAATACTAAAAATGCTCTTCCTTTCTTTGTAGATTGGCTCTAAGCTGCAGCCTCCTTCATATAAAGCCTGGCTGCCCCCTACTCTGGCTTACCCTTCACCTCTTTCTTGTGTGGATCCTAAAGATGAGCCAGAAGTGCAATCTTAGTTTGATGTTTCCAACGCTGGACATGCACAAGAACCCTGGATACCCCAAGGTTTGTTTTAGCTTTAGGAGGCCCTTAATCTAATAAGAATCTTACTCCTCAGCCTTGTCCTGTCCAGGCTTTTGTGTCTCCCTGCTGCTTGACCCATTATGTATTGCTTAGTGCAGGTAGAGTTTGTCTTCAAATGTTCTTATCAAATGCCAGCTGTAAACCTGCTCTATCTTGAGATGGGTGAAATGAGTGTCAATCTTTATCCCAGGCCTGCAAGGAATCCCAAGAAAGGACAAAATTCACAATTACATTTATTTTTGTTTTTAGTTCAAGATCAATATTTCTTCCGGTGTACACTATGTGTACAATATCTTACAGTAAATGGATTTGCAAGAGTGTGGCAGAAGAGAAGATTGTTTTATAAGAATAGACAATTCATTTGAGAAGTTTCCTTCAAGTTAGTGAAAATTAATATGGAAGTTTTTGGAGAATATGGTGCTTTATTTTTAAGATATATATAGGCTAGTGAGAAGGATCAGGTAATATTTATGGTCCACAGATGAGGTAGAATAATTGAATGAGCAAAGTCTGAGTTTATGATCCTGTGAATAGATTGGTTTCATGTAGAAACAAGGGAAGTTCACATATTTTAACAAGATATCAGGAAGGAAGACAGAGTCTGTGGGTACAGATATATTTGCTTTGTGTATCTGATAGTGTGAAATTGCTAACCTTGTTTTATGTATGCTCTTTGAAATTGAAATAGCATTAGTATTTATAAACTGAGTGCAATTGAAGGGCTGCTGGAATTTGAGGGGAAAAGGAAACAAGTATAATAGATCTATGGACATTATTGATGACTCACCTGTACTCTTAGATAATAAATTTAAGTTAAGCCAGTCAGTAAGATCATGCCTTATTCTGAAACCATGTTGCACAGAGAGGATGCATCCAGAATAGACAGAGCTTTAGGTTTTGCCTTGTGAGTAAAGCAGACAGAAAGAATCAGTGTAGTTAATGCAGTAAGAAATGGATTGATTATATTGAACAATGATGAGATGAATACATAAGAGAAATACTTAATCTGTCAGTGATCATGAAATAATTGTAAGAAAAAACCATGAACACATTAAAGGGCTGTAATACAATTGAAATTGAAAATTAATGATGAAGAAAATACAGGCATGGACATTGAAGTTAGATTTGAGAAGAAATAAGGAATATTAAAGACATGTGTTCATACACATAATTCACATTAAGTGTTTGATTGCTGAAAGGACTCTAGCATTTTAAACTTAGGAAAGAGATTTACAACAGGCAAATGAGACAATATGCATTACAAGGATCCTACAACATCAGGCATGGACATTTTTGTCCTTCCACCACAAGCCACAGAGGGCACACTCTCAGTCCAGGTCTCAAGCTACCAATAACATATACAAATTGGGAGGTATTAATAAGCCCAGAATCTGCTGTGGTGTTGGCAAATCTGAGAGTGAGCCTGTCATGTAGGGACATTCAAACTCTGTGGCCAGGCTGCACCATCAAATCCCTCTCTCCAATCCAGGCTCTATCAAATTAGGTGCAAATCAAAAGTACTATTGTAACTACAAAACTAAGCAGATAGGATTAACCATCTGAAACAACTCTGGACCTGTGATGACTGACAACCATTTAGGTTTAGTTAACAGATTCCACAGCTTTGGCCAAAGGTCAGTAGATCTACAGATAGGCTTGTAGTCAATGCAGACTTGCTTTTGCAGGTGAGAAGAGAGAAATTAATAGGACTGGAAGACAGAAAATGGTAGCAATTGTAAAAAAAAAATGTTGAGAAGAGAGCTGAACTGATAGAAAAAAGAAAAAAAAAACAAACAAATTCAGAGCAGTAATGGAAAAACACTTCTCTTAATATCAGAACCTGAATCTGCAGGTGTAAAATGAACACTACATTCCTGTAAACAAGTAATAAAGATTAATGAAACAAGAGAGATATTTTGATGAACAAATCTATATTTATAAAGAAATAATTCTAAGGACATAAAAGAAGAACAAAAGTCCTGGAAAGTTGGTAAATTACCTACAGCAGCACACAATTTTAAAAAACACTGGGGTAAATAAGAATTGTGTGTTATTTTTCAATCAAATACCTCAAATATTTAAGAAAATGTATTAAATATTGTAACTACTACTATAATAAATAGAGAGAGTAATATGGACTTAGAAATAACTAAATCAGAAACACTTACGATAAAGAGATGAGATGAATGAATGTTTAGATATGCTAGCATTTTCTATTTTTATGACTGTTTGGTATTCATTGGCAGTTATTAATCAAGAACAAATGGTTTATATAAAAAAAGTTAAAATTTACCTAACAGGTACATTAAAATCTGGAAAAATTATTCCATACTATCAACTTGAAAGCACACAAGATCAAACAAAATAAAAACATATGGAGTAGATGAGAAAATTAATATAGAATAAGACAACAAAGATTTTTAGATACTTTACTGTCATATCAATAAATGTAAATGGAAAGCATCTTTAGATTAGTTTTAAACCCACCCACTGATGTATCTTATAAATAAACTCACATTGTATACCACGTTATATGTATATGCATATTCCTTATAGTAATGTTTATAATAAATATAGTGATAACAATAGAAATAAGCTTAAATGTTCATTAGTAGAGACTGGATAAATAAACACTAACTTAAAATAGAGTAAGTTTTGCTATTGAAAACAACACAAACTGTCTTTATATATTTGTTGTGCATAAAAAGAGTCTGGAATTATGTGCAAGACCTGGTAGATGGTGGTAACTGTTTCTGTTTTAATATAACACCTTTATTGAGATAAACACTTATATACCATAAAATAAAGCCTTACAAAGTTTGTAATTCATTGGGTTTTAGTACATTTAGAGATTTGTGCAACCATGAGCACTATCTAATTTTAATCCCAAAAAGAGAAATATTATGTTTTTAAACTAATCTAATCCTGTGGCTGTGATACCGTTTGATTGCATTAAATTCAGTTGAGGGTACTTTGGTTAGATTACTTGATAAGATTGCTTCAGTGCTTTTGATTTAACTATGACAGTGAGGCCTGACTCAGGTTGAATCTCTGCCCCCTTGCTCGGTCTGATTTAAATGGAAACAGAGAGAGATACACAGACAGACACAGGAAAAGTACTCTGCCATATTAGATCCTGCCATGCTGGGACTGAGTGAGGACGCCCAGGAAAAGACAAACCCTATACCAGGTTTGCCTACAGCTTCAGAAAGGCAGAGACCTCAGCAAAGATTGGTGGCCTTCTTGCTTTACTTCGTGGAAGCTGACTTTGATGAGAAAGCACCTGCTCTGTTGCCTCAAGTTGGACTTTTCAGAGTCTTTTAAGCTTTCAGCCCAAATAAATCCCCTAATAAAAGCCAGCCCATTTCTGGTACTTTGCACCGGCAGACCTTTGGGAAAGTAAGACATGTGGCCTATGGGGCCTGGCCCAGCACACCCATACTCACACTGTCCACAGTTCAGTCTGCTCTTCCCACCATACCTGTCCCACCATCTATACAATTCCCAGTGACTCACTGTGCTGTCAACTCCCCCAGAGAGCCTGACTTGTTGTGTCCCCTTTGGAGTGGGTGATTTTCTGTATTCCCATAACACCTTCAAATGGTCTCTGTGTCAGTATTTACCATATTGTTATGCCCAACTCTACCCCTCCCCAGCTGTCAGCTCTAATGGCACACATAGTGTCTAACACCCTGTCCCATCACCAGGAACTCAGAAGGCACTCAAAGGTTTGTTGAGTGACTGCAAGACTATGATACAGTGGAAAGAAAACAGATTTAGAATGCATTCCCAGCACCTCTAAGCTGTAGACCATCAGGCTGGTCACTGCATACCTTTGAGCCCCTGATGAGGATTAAATAACATTAAGGCCATAAGTCCTCTCTGGGCACTGATCTTCCTGAACAGCTGCTTGACTCTTCGTGCTGGGATTGCAGCCAGCATGGCCAAACCATGTAGGCCACCATAGGATCCACAGTGTTCAAAGCAGGACACTGAGGCAGGCCTCCTCATCCATGGCAGGTGATCAGTGACATAGGCCTGGGTGGGGGGAGTGCTTGTGTACCCCCAGCTCCTGCCAGCTCTCACCATTCTGTGTGCTGTGGCCAAGGAGCCTTCCCCAGTGCATTCCCCCTCCCTGTGTTCCAGCTTCATGGGAGCCTCCTTCAGCCATAGCCAGACCAAGGCCAAGCCCACCTAGAGACCCCATGCATGCAGGGCTACTCCCTGTAACCCATCCACCTCCTCAGGCTGAGTTACACAGACTATGGGGTCAGAGAGTCTAAGGTTGAAACCCACAGCTGGAACACATCACAGTCCTGTGTCAGGATCCCAGACCATCAGTTTTCTTGAATGCACAAAGAAGCCAGTGTTTCCAAACTCAGGAGTGTGTGTTGGGGGACAAAGAAGGGGAGATGAAGGCCCCTAATGAGCTTCCACTAAGGAGGTACCCCTGACCCAGTTAACACACCAGATGAAAATGCCCTGCTCAGGAAAAGGAATGGGGTTGAGCAGTGAACTTGAGCCCATTTTGGATGCTGGACTTGCTCACTTTGAGCTGAGGACTTGAGTGTTGGTGCTGCCTGTTCCCCTATCAATGTGGGAAAAAGTCACGGATGGCCCAGGAGGGATCCTTAACAGCATTTGCTGCCCCCAACACTCAGCCCTGGCAGTCTGGCCTGCATATGCCCTATGCTCCCTCCTGCCCCCTCACACCCCCTGGCCTCTGCTAGAGATGGGTGGAGTTCAGGTGCCCTGGATCCTCTAAATGATGACAGGAGGAGGCAGAGAGGAGAAGAAGCTGCAATGCTCACTGCTTTCTTCCCTGCTCAGACTCACAAGGCTGTGCCCACCTCCAGGTCTGCATTTTGAGGGGACCTGTCTCCATGTCCTGCATGACACATGCTTATGCACATCCACATGCAACCAATCATTGCCATGTGGAAACTGATGCCCAGAGACATGCTGGAATAGCCCAGGGCCTCTGAGGTAGGCATAGCACAAGGGGTAAAGTAGAGTGATTCCCTTCTAGACCAGGGTACCAACCTGCCCCCTGCACTTGCTATCAGAATGAGGGTCCCTGCAAGCCTGGGTCCATGGCTTAGACTTTTCCTTTTGGCATCCGTGCATGGGTCCAGCACTCATGTGACATCACAGATGTGGACTATGGGGCTGGGGTCAGAGGAGGAGAGGACACCAGGGGGGTGAGCAGGTGGAACTGAGGAAGATGCTGGAGGTAGCTCTACTGCTGGGTTGTGGCACCCACTCTTCTCACCACCTTCCCATGGACTCATACATGGGGACAGGGAATGATGACAAGCTGATGGGCAGGGGAATCCTCAAAGTTGCAGAAGCCTGCATTTCTGGTGACAGCCCCAGGACAATCTTGAAATGACGAGCCTGGGGTCAGAGGGGCTCTGGACCCTGGGAACTGGGATGAAACCCTCCCTAGAGTAGAAAGGGGCTCCAGGAGAGAGGCCTCAGTCTCATCCTCTGTCTATTAGGGTGTTAACACTGGGTAACCTACAAGGTTTCCACAGACTCAGAGCAGTGTCAAATCAGACTGGTCCTTCTGTGATGACCCACTGCTCCTCCAGGGGACCAGGAGAGCTGCTGCCTTGAGGAAACTCAAACAAAGTGTGTGATCACTTTTGTGGATATCCTGCCAGGAGCTGCAGCACTAACACTAGCCAGCAGGGGCCAGGCAGCCACATCACCAGCTGTGACCACTCTGTGTCCTGCAGCCTCTGAAGACTGGGAAGAGTTATAAGGGGTCTTTCTGGTCATCCACGTGCCTCAGTCACAACATACAGCTCCTATGATTAGCATCTCCACAATCTGAGCTGGGCAGAGGCTGGTAAAGGGGCTCTGAGATTGTCAGGTATTCATTCAGCAACTCTGCCCCAAGCATTCACCCCGCACCAAGCTCTGTGTTTGGTCCTGGGTGTGGAATGAAAAGTATCCCTGTGGCCCCTGTCCATCAGGAGGTGGCCAAAGTATGAAAGCAAACATGAGTGCAAGAAAAGAGCAAGGGCCATAGAGAAAGCTCAGCAGGGTGCTGTGAGGAGGGCTAAGGGACACCAGGTGTGAGGGCTTGGAAGGACACATTGAGGCAACACTTACACTGTGACCAGATTGACAAGAGGGAGCCAGCTCTGCACACATGTGGGAAGAGGGCACCTGGGAGAAGGTACAGCAAGGGAAGAGAAGGAGGCTGAGGGAGTTTGGTCAGAGAGGAGGTTAGGAAGGTAATTGCTCTGGACAGAGCCTCAACTGAGGCTCAGCTGGGGAGGTGTTGCATTCCAGCTCTGTAGTGTTGATCTTCAGGATTCATATTGGGATGGGAGATAGACCAAGAGAGGGAGAGTTCACTCACAAAAGAGAGTGGTGAAGACAGCAGAACATTTTGTGTAAGTCTTATGAGGGGTGTCCTGACATTTAGCCATATTATTTTGTTTAGCAGTGGGTCACCAGGCCAGGACTCTTTCCAAGGCAGGGTATATATGTAGCTGCTTTTAGGTGGAAACAGAGATGGCAGGGACCCAGAGAACAGGCAGTCCACCACAGAGTTTGAGAGGAGGCACTTGCATCTGATTCTAAATGCAATGGAAAGGCTCTGGAAGGATTCTGTCACAGCAACAATGTCCGAATTTCATCTCCTTTTAACCTCATCATGGTACAGTCTGAGACAGCTACCCAAGAGTGAAAGTGAGTTTCCTAATATCACACAGGCCGACCCAGCCCTGTTTTGAGTTGTATTCAATGTTACATTCATCCCCTTCCTGTTTATTCCATGTCTATATCTGTGTATTAGCTACATGGGAAACAAGACTATGTGGTTTGAAGTGTTTTCCCCACATAGACTTGATGATGCCGCAAGGAAGCAGATGCTAGAATGATTCCAGCTGTTTTGGTGAGAGTCCTCAGTGAGTACTCTGGAGTCACAAAACTGAAAAGACGGAGTAGCTAGGTCCCAACTCAGCTGGGTCCCCTCTTAGCTGGGGCCCAAGCTGCCCAAAGGCCTTCCCAGGTAGCTGTGGGGAGGAATGTGCTGGCAGAATAGTGTACAGTCAACAAAATGGTGTAGGTGAGGAGGATAGACAGACAGACCTGCAGAGGGACTTTGAGGAGCTTTAACCATTGAGGGGGTCAGGGTAAGGGGAGCTAAGGAGGTGACCTCACTTCTTTGGTGAGAGACCCCAACAGAACTTGGATCTCTGGTAACTAGGCACACAGATTCCTAAGGCGGCCACCTTCCCAGCTCACTTCACAGGAGATGCTCAAGAGAGCAACATGTTCTCCTGCTGTGTTCCTAGATCCCGTGGCTCAAGTCTCAACCAACCTAGGAATGAGTCCCTTTCCCATTGTTTTCAACATTGGCTTAGGCCTCAACCATTAAGCCCCTGGCCATTGGCCAAGAGGTACCCAAATGTAACACGGGGTGGCCCTGGGTCAGAAAATTCAGCACATGCCACTGCTGTGCTCCTTCCTGGGCAGCTCCTCTTCCCATCCACCTCCCAGTGAGTGGGAGGCATGAGCAGTGGGACCACCCAGGAAGGAGAAGGCCATCAGGGATGGGAACCCAGTAGGTCCTTCCTGTCACCTGCCAGGTCATGTCAGGAAGGGTGAAGAGGCACATCTTGGGGAGCCATCCATGTGAACCATGTTAATCCTGAGATCTCAAGCTATCATCTCCTCTCCAACTGGGCTGGAGGGGAATGCAGACACCCATCTGGGCCAGATCTGGGTCCCAGCCCAAATGAGGTATGGCTTTCCCTGTGGAGTAGGACAGGCCACTTGCTGATGCCTCTTGGCCTGGCTGTCAGGCAATGTCACTGCAGACTTCCACGCAGGTGGTAGGCAAGGAGTTGGAGGAGGGCCTCATCTTCACAGTCTCTCTGCAGAAGGTGCAGGTACATTGTGGCCCTGGTCAGGGTCAGCACCACTTCCAAGTGGGAGCACATGCTAATGGGGTTCACAAAACACCAGGGAGCACCCCAGAGCCTGGATCCCACCCTGGCTGAATCCCTGCTCCCTCTCCCAGGGATTTCACCCCTGAGTGACACTATATCCCACTTCCTGAAGAACCTGGGTCCCCACAAATCACCCACCACACTGCCATTCCATAGGCCAGGAGGCAGGTCACATCAAATGGTTAAAGGAATAGCAAAAAGGAGTTTTTTGCATGGGTTTCCCTTCAGGGTAGCTTGAAGGGTACGCTCACTTCAGATATGTGTGCATTTTGTTGGTGTATTTCTGTTTCTAGTCCCTGGCTCCATGTCTCTGTGCAGCAGTCTTTGTGACTACCCTCCAAATCAGCTCCAAATCATACAGGTCCTCTTGCTTAGGAGGGTTCTTGCCATCTCCCATTACTGTTGATTTGACCTTCCCAGGTCAGGAACTGAGGACTGACTCAGCTACCCAGTATTCCAGATGGGAGGTGGCTTAGAGCAATGATTTGGCCTTCAGTTCTTTTGGACCTCAAATGGTTCTGTCAACACTGCTGCTCTGGACACCTCCCATGTGCCTCAAGGCACTGATCCTCCCAACCCCAAAAGGGGATCCCAGGAAATGGATGGCAGGGCAGAGAACATGCAGGCATCACTTTCAGCAGTGAGGATCAGATAACTTCTCTAAAGCTAGAGCAGTTCAGTTACCACTGGCTCACTGTGTGGGAAGGAGTGTCCTGCACCCTGCCTGGAACTGGCTCTTTTCAATTTCCTTCATTTACCAGATCAGGGGTCAGGGTGGCAAATGGCATAGCTTTGTAGCTTTGGCCCCATGAGCAGTGGAGTCCTGAAGGTTGATTACTGAACAGTTGAGTTTGCTGTTCCTTGAGGCATCTCTTCAGATCCTCAGGCCTTCACAGGTCTTTCTCCCCCCAGGGACACTTCAGGTATCTGCCCTTTGCTGGATGTGGGGTTTCATCTTTCAATTGTTTTCTCACCTCAAATTCAATTTTAAAGCTGAGGACCTTTCACTTCTGTGGGCATGCATGTCACCCTGGGCCTCAAGTCACTGAGGGATTGGGTGCAGCAGGTCTGCCCACAGCCCCAGCCCCACCTGGGAGTCCACAGTTCTGCCTCTGACCAGATGTGCCTCCTCTGTCTCACCTTAGAGGAAGAATGACTCAGCTCTCATGAGGGAGGAGAGCCGCACGGTACGGATATTCAAGGCAGGTCCTTGGGAGAAGCTGGTGGAGCATCTGGTGCCCGCCTTCCAGGAGGAAAACCTCATGTATGTCTACATCTTCCTTGGGACATACCGTGTCTTCTCCACCACCAATCATGTCCTGGACCTGTTGTTCCTATGGTGAGTGCCTGCCCCATTCCTGGTCACTTAACTGCTCTGCCCCAAATTGCTTGTGTCTCAGAAATGTCATTTCACCAACTGGCATCAGTTTCCTCCTTGGGAAGGGGGTCAGTAAGAGCACCAACCTCCAAGGTTAGTAAGGACTAAGCACAAGAATCCATGGAAAGTCCTTCCTCAAAGTTGGCTCAGTGGACAGGGTGGCTGGAGGGAAGCTTTATTTCTAGGCAGGACTTTCTTCTTCCCAGTGAAGAACCTCTCAGCCTCACCCCCTTACTGACCCCACTTTTCCCATTTCTAAAGGAGGTTTAAGAACACTTTTGGGGCCTCTGACCTTGATGTGCTCAAAGCAGGAGTTACTGTAGGCTCCCAGAGGGGTCCAGGCGCACCCTAGTTCTGAGAAGGTGCTGCTTAAGGCTCATTCCTTCACCAAATATACATCAAGTGTCTACTAGGTGCAGGCACTTTCTAAGACACGTAGCTTCATGCAGCGAACAAAGCAGACAAAAGCCCTTGCTCTTCTGAGTTCCATTTGAGTTGATGCCACAGGCAATAACGAGAGTCATCTTAAGCAGGGGGTACACTTAGTAAATTAGTTGTGACATTCTCACGCTCTCGCCTAGATATGGATGTAACCTCTGTGGCCATGCCAGGCATGGCAGATGCCTTGAAATGGAAAAGTGAGTGCACAGTGGGTGAGGGTGAGGGACTCTTCTCACCAGACACCAGTGTGGGGAGTTGGGTGGCAGGTGGCAAGGAAGAGCTGGGCAAAGCACTGGGCCCCACACCTCTTATGACCCCCCTGGGGGGCTAAGTCCAGAGGGCTTCCACTTGGAAAGGAGGCAAAGGAAGCTGTGGTTGAGGTCCTGTGGCACTGGCTGTAGAGGAACCTGGGGTGTGATTATAGGTACCCAAGAGAACCCTTCCCCACCACAGCCCATCACAGACTGAAGGCCCCCAAACACCAGCTCACATAGACCCACAACAGGAGGTGGGGCACAGCCTGCTCCAAATATGCCATGGACGTCAATCCTGTCTGCCTCCTGCAGCATGGCAGGGCCAGCTGCGCCCCTATCATTTGGGAGGGCAATGTCAGTAGGAAGAGGAGACACACACATGACACATGGCAGAAGATGAGGCAGCTCCTTGGGGAAGAATTTACTGGGTGGGGTCCATGAGTTTCCAGGGCAGGAGGACAGACATTGTCCCCTTATCACTCACATTTTGATGAAGCTCCTACTTTGTGTCAGAACCGGCTTTGGACAGACGAGTCAAAACCATTCCCTGTCTTTATGAACTTTATGTTCCTGAAGGAGGTTCCCTGAGGGCAGCATGGAATAAAATGCCAGTTTCTGACTCTGCTGCCTACCCACCTGCCCTCAGCACCCTCTCCTCACTGCTGGGCACCTGGGTGGACCAGTACCCTGAAGATTTCCTACATCTGCCAGGCTCGCCCTGCCTCAAACTACTGGTGACTTACGCCCAGGGGCATTTACCTGGCTCTGGCCTGGAGCACCGTGCCATAGTTCTGCTTTCACAGATGAGCCACCTGGAGCCCATTGAGGCAGACCCAAAGTGTGAGGAGGACTTAGGATGGTAATATGTGAGCTTGTGCTGTGGGGTCTGGGACTACCAGAGGTTGTCCTTGGGCCAGGAGCAAGGAGGAGCCTCAGACAAAGCCCCTGGGTGACTGCAGTCTGGGAGCACTTTTTTGGGCTGGATCTACCCATAAGGGTAGTGGGATCTTCTCTGTATTTGAAAGACACTTGGAGCCATTCATGGTGTGGGACCTACCTTTTCTCCAGCACCTTTGTCAGCTTCGAGCTGCAAATGCCTCCAGTACGACATCTAGCACCATTTCCACCACCTGCAGCAGACACAGGGGCAGTTCCTGAACCTGAATCAGCAACATTGCCATCTATGCAGCCAGTTACTGAGTTTGAACCAGTGCTTGCTCTGGAAATCGAGCCTGATGCATTAGCTGTTTTGACACCAGCTCCTGAAGTGCAGATAGCTCCAGTTCCACCACAACTCCCACCCACAGAGTTAGGGGCCATGCCTGTCCTGGAGCTAGACCATCCTACTTCATCAGCTGGAGCACATCCTCCGGAACTGGAAGCAGCTATAACACAATCAGTAGCACAAGTTTCACAGCCAGAAGCACCCGTATTACCATCCAATGCACCAGTTCCAGAGCCGAAGGCAAATCCAGCTCCACCTACCTTGCCACCTACACATGTATTGGCACTGCCTATTGTGGACATACAGCCTGCTCCTTTACCCTCAGAAGCACCATCTTTAGGTCTTAAACAGGCTTTGGTGCTACCTCCATAGGTGGAGGTAGCACCAATGACCACTTGGGAGATAGAGCCGGCTCCATTCCGAGATGTAGCAGCTGCTGCCAGGCTGAAGGAAGTAACATCACCATCTCCATCACCTCCTAAGCTGGAGGCAGTCTCACCTCTACCTCCAGTGCCAACTACACAGTCTGTACCAGTGCTCATTCTGGAGCTACAGTGTAACTCACCTTCAACAGCAAGAGCTCTCAAGTTGGAAGCAAGTCTGGCATCACCACTAGAGCCACCACTAGAGCTCAAATCAGCACCACAATGGGCTACACCACCAGAGCCTTCCTGCCACTGGCCTGAGACATCAGAAAATGGGCTGAGTGAGGAGAAGGCTCACCTCCTGGCTTTCCCTCCTGAGCTGGTGGCAATGCAGTTGACACGGATTGATGTGGTGAGCAGCTGGACTTGGCTGGGTGAAGCTGGGGATATCTTCTTCCCAGGATCTGCTGTTCCAGCCTTAGTATCCCCTGATTCAGAATCTTATGATCTGGGTCAATAGCCTGGCTCCACTCCCAGCACTGTAACCTGGACAAGCTTATTAATACCCAAGCCCACACTTGCCCCATCTGGAGAGTAGATATAGGACACTAACCATACCTGCTACATGCTCTGACTCTGAAGATTACATGACAGAAAAGAAATACTAAGCTTGAAGGGGCTTCTCCCTTTGGGGGTTGAAGGTAGCTCACTGAGGTTAACTGGATCCATGGGTGGCCCACTTTGTGCTGAGGGTCTCCACAGCATTGACACTAATAAGACCCTGATGTGCAGTGGATCCTTTGACAGGCACCCAAAGACTCTGGTCCCTCAAGGATCATGCACCTGACCTCAAGCAGACCTAGGAGGCATTATCAGGAGGGGAGGTGGTACTGCACTGGCCTGTGTAGGCTTGAGGCACCACTGGTGCTGAAGGTTGTGAGATGGACTTGAAAGTGCAGCTCTCTCTTCCCCACTAGCCTTGGGCCCTGGGTCACTCAAATGTTAGGTCCGCTAAGGAGGCAGAGAACACACACTCTATTCAGCCCACTGAGCTCCAGCTGAGATCTCCTGACCCTGGCCTGGGTCCAGAGGACCTGCAGGATCTGAGCTGCACAGGTGCAGAACCGGTTGACATCTCCTTCTCCTCAGGAGCTGTTCAAGAAGGCAGTGCCCTATCACTGCCTGGGCTCCATCTGGTCCCATTGCAACAAAAAGTGCATGTGGCACCCACTGTCTGTGCAATCATTAAGCAGTTCAAGTGTGTGAACAACTGCATCATCAGCATCTGCCTCGGGGACCTGTACATGAATGCCCCGGACAGGGCCAGGGTGGTGGAGCACTGGATCGAGGTGGCCAGTGTATGCTCAGGGCACCCTCTCTTGAGTCCTGGAAATCCTGTCTGTTCTTACAGCATCTCAGGACTACATGTCCTCCCTGGCCTGTAGCTCAGGCCTACGCTATCATCACTAAGGACCCAGGTTACTCCCTCAGGTTGAGTGTGGGTGTACCTCCCTGGATCTATGGTGTGCCCTCAGGGTGTACCTGGGTGCCTGACTCATTCAAGAGGGCAGATGTCACCTGAGGGGACTGAAGCTGGAGCAAGGGGGCAATCAGACCACATCTCATGGCTCATTCTTTCTCCCTCACCAGGAATGTCAAATCCTCAACAATTTCTCCTCATTCTATGCCATCCTCTTTGCTCTCAAAAGCCACCTGTTTCACCATCTCAAGTATACATGGGAGGAAGTTTCCAGGTGGGGAGACCTCTCTCCAGGTGACAGAAGGTTGGACCAGTGACTCCACAGGCCTGGGTATCTCCCATCAAGTAGCTTGGGAGGCAGCGGTTCCTGGGCAGGGCCAGGTGGGTTGGCACTCTAGGTCTTCACATGACCTGAGGTAGGCTGTTCTGCTTCAGCACTGGTTCTCTCCTCTGTCAGTTACAGACTTGAGCCAAATTGGAGAATGTCAAGTGCATGTTTCTCAGCAACACACTCTATTCAATTGAAATCTACATGTCTCAAAACCAGCTGAGCATGAAATGGGAATGGGGTCCTTCTTGTGCCCACCCGAGAGCTCAGCTCCCAAATAACACAATGTCCTGCAGCACTCAGAGCTACCCGGTTTTGGTACCACCCACCCAAGCAGTCTGGCTCCCAGGAGGCTAAAATAAAGTGGGTTGGCCTTACCCCCTGCCACCCACTCCCTCCCTTCTCCTTCCTTCTTGCCCTCTGCCAGGGACAGCTTCCACCTCATTCAGAGGCTGTATGAAATTTTCTTAACTGAGAATAACTACTCAGAGAGCAGTAAGCTGATCATCAAGGTAAAGAGGGGGCTGGGGGTCAGGGCTCAGGAGGTGGGTTGTTAGTTTTTCACTGGAAACTTCTTTAAAATCATCCTGTCTGGCCTATTCTGGAAGAAGATGAAGTGGAATATGTTTGTTTTGTTGGAAGTTGGGGGGCAGTCATAGGGCAGTAGGCAGTGGTTCTTGGATGTGGTGAAAGTGGCTCGGATGTTCCAGGAGGATATGATGAACTGGCAGGATGAGAAGTCTTCACCCACACAGGAGTAGCTCATAACTGTGCCTTGTTATGAATGACATGTGTGCCAGAGAACTATGAGAAATATATGGGAGCCAGGAAACCATCGTGGTCCTGCCTGACCATAACTAGAAGCTTCCACATAATAGTGGAAGCAAAACTGCAATGCTCAGTACTCCTGGAAGCCTCCATGCTACCTGGACAATCAGACCTGGCACCATGGAGACCCATTCCTGAGTGGATGCTGGAACTTGTCTGCAGGCAGAATATCGGGAGTGAGCTCCGGGGGAGGGGATGCCTTTGGCATAGCTTTGGGCAGACATTGGGGTCTCCAATTCTGTTGGATGGATCAGGCAGGAACTACTCAACTAGCCCTCCAGAGACACCACATCCTCAAGCTCCATGGCTCGGATGACACGAGGCCCCAACCCACACTCAGAGGCCTGGAGAGCAGACACTAGTTAGTAGTGGTGGGAGGTGGAGTGACAACAGCTCAGACAAGGCCTCCATGTAGAGGGAGCAACCTGTCTACCAATGCCCTCAGTGAATCAGTCCAAGTCACCACTGTCTTGAGCCTCTGTGTCCTTACATGGAACAGAGGCATGACCATGCAGTGGTGCTCCCCTCATTGTGAGGTGGTGAGGTTCAAGGGGGAAAAGGAACATGGCTGAGTGTTCCTGCGACTCTGAGGTGGATAGCGTGATGGCCAGAGCATCCTTGTGAGCATGCAACACTCAGGAGTCTGGACTCCTGATGAGGGTGGTCAGGTCTTTGACCTCAGATCACAGATTAACAAACAAGCTCAGGGAGGCCATTCTGCTTGCACAGGTTCATGCAAGGGACATCTGGCATGTGATGGCAGCAGATTTTCACCTGCCCACTTAGTCCAGGGGTCCAAGACCCATGGAGCAATAGAGGAGGGGTGGAGGGCCTCACTGACTTTGTCTTTAACCTTGCCAGGAGGGGATCTCCAAGTTTGCCACCTTGGAGAGGAACCCCAAAAGAGCACAGAAGCAGCAACAGCAGGAAAGTGTGAATGTGCCTGAGGCCAGGAGGGTCGGATAGGGTCCTCCAAGTCAGGATGGGGACCCTCCTCAAGCACATCCTTCCTGGGCCACTGAACCAGGAAAGCCTCCCTTCAATTTCCCCTCCGCTGGAACCTTCAGCGCAGTGAGATGTGGGAATCCAGGGGGAACTAGATGCAGCCCGTCAGAGCAAGAGCCTGGAAGAGCTGAATCAGAGTGGATAGGGTGGCAGAGGGGGATAACCTTGGTGATTTTAGAAAAGGCAGTGCTGGAAGGTAATCGCAAGGAAGTTTGGGGTCCTATGAAGCTGGGAGGGGATCTTAGGGGTGACAGTTAAGTGTCTGAGACTGTTCCAGGTGAAAGATGTTGGTCCTAGGGGTCTGAGACTGAGGAGTTTTGAGGGACGGGTCTTGGTGACACCTGAGAGCCTGTGCTTATCCCCACCCCACCATATGCCACAGGGTGTCATCGAGGGCATTTCCCCATGCCTGGGGACGTTCCTTACTCAATTTTTGATGGTGGACTATGCTATGCAGGAGTGTCTGGATGTAAGTGAGCCTGGGGCCTGCGGCAGTATGGGAAAGTGGCACTGAGGCTTGGGAGGAGAAGCCCCCTTCATGAGCCCTGAGCTCTCACCAGGGGGAAACCACTTCTCCTGAGAGACTCACAGCTGCCCTGGGACCTGGGGTGGCATGGCCACCTTGCAGAAGAGTAAAAGGAGGCTGGTCCAAGGGGCAATCTCTCCATTGGCTTCAGAGGTTGGGAGTGGAAGGTTTCTCTGTCTCCACTCCCAGTCCCCACTCCTGGCACCCAGAAGTCTGCCTGGGTCCATCCCTGGTCTGGGCTTCTCTGTGCATGTTGAAGTTGGCAGTCGTTCAGTGCAACAGGTGCTCAGGGGCAATAGGCATGGCAATGGATGGGGGCCTCTTTATGATGGATGGAAACTCTCTGCCTTCCAGGGGAAGATGGTCAATTTTGACAAAAGGATGAAAGTGAGGAGCTGTGGCCATCACTGGGGTTGGGCTGGGATGGGAGATGGAAAACAAGGACATTTCTGTGCAGGACATCCCGAGCTACATGCGACTTCCTCTTAGATTGATAGGGAGAGTTTGAGGAGAAAAGGCAGAGCTCACCCCTCCCTCTGGAGTGTGGGAGTTATATGTGGAGTCGGGGTTATATGTGGAATGAAGGATATCTTCCTGGAGGATGAGCTGTGTGAACTGAGCACTGAGGACCAGCAGAGCCTGGAAGGGAGTGCAAGAGTGGGGGACCCACAGTAGCAAAACCAGCCACTGGTCCCCATCCTACCCAGCAAGCCCACCGAGGCCTCAGCAGTGCCTCTTCCTTCCCTCTAGCCCCAGGAATACCAGATGGTCGCTGAGCCTCAGCAGCTCCAAGAAAGCTGCTGCTATGACTCCCTTGTGCCCAATGAGCAATTTCAGGCCGGGTTTGGGGCCTTGGAGTGGCTCAGTGAGATTGACAGGTGAGGCCAGGACTGGATCTGGCAACTGTAGGGGTAGGATCACCTTGCTGGCTCCTGGGTCAGCATAGGACCTGCTGTCTGAAGATGTTGGGTCACCTAAATGCCAACTCCTATGTGGACACTTGGAGGGAGCCCTGAGGTGTGGCTCCCAGGCGCCTCACAGCCACCACTGTGTCTTATTTGTAGGTACCACCTGTCTTGTGAGCTGGAGCCCCCATCTCAGTCAGCCAGTAAGAGCTTCATGGACAAACGCCACCCAGAAGGCATCAAGTCTTGGAGTGAAGAGTAAGTTCCCCATCCAAGGTGGGCAATTGTGGGCTGGCTTGAGACTCAGGGAAGCTTCAGGATAAGCATGGGCTTGGGGAGCCTGACAGTTTAGTGCTCCACACCTGACCAAGCCTTTGACTGGGGAAAGTCTCCCAAACTCTGGACCTGTTTCCTCTTCTGTGAAATGGAGAGATGCTGCATGATCTCTAAGGCAGTCAAAGCTCACTGACTCCTTTAGATGGGCAGAGCACTAAGCAGATGCAGTAGTAGCAGGGCAGAAGTTTGGTTGCAACCCCAGGGAGGCCCCCAAGGAAAGCCAACCCATCATTCCTGCAGCCAGGCCCCAGACACTGAGTCCAGTGGTAGCAGCAACCCCCACTCCAGTGTGCAGCTCCCGTGTCGCCCTGACTTCAGCAGTGGAGATGCATCTGACTCACGTCACATACATGTGACCAGCTCCTCAAGCTCTAAGTTGACATTCCACATGCATCATGTTCCAGAGTCCCAGGATGGCCAGGAAATGAAGGTGACTGCCTGCCTCTTCTCATGTCAGCCCTCACCCTCACCCTCCCGCTCCTGTGCCAGCTTGGCCATCTCCAAGTCCACAAAGGGGTTGAGGGTTATTGACACCTACAGTACTTCTAGAGCCTCCTGGAACTTCTCAAGCAGCCCTGGGTTGCCCCGAGCCTCCAGGCCTTCTGTTGATCTAGCTGTCACCCAGTTGGAGCAGTTGGCCTCTGCATCATCACAGAAATCCTCGTTATCACATCAGCATCTGGAGGAATGTCCTCTTCCTCATCATCCATCAAACCCAAGGCCACAAGGACCAGCCACATGTGCCATGACACATGGCCACACTATAAGCTGCACGTGGGCAACCGTTGCATTGTCTGTGTGAACCTGCTTAAAGATAATGACAAGTACAAGAAAATGCTGGTGAGCCGAGTGTGCAGCCATTCCCGGGAGCCTCTCAGTAGTTCAGGCAGTAGGCACATAAGGAATGACATGTTCCCTCCCTGCCTTCCTGGAGCAGACTTCCTTGTTGGTGGGGAAGGACAGATAGGCCCCTCCAGAGGGAGGAAGTGTGAGTTCAATAGTGATCATGGCTCAGGATGGTGGACATAGGGGTTGAGAGTGGCATATTGAATGAGGAAGGCCTCGGATGGGCTATCTGAGGCAGCCCCAAACAGGAGGAGGGGACAGCCTACCAGGCCCAGGGGGACATGTTCTTGGTTGACCAGAGCGATAGACTGCAGGCCAGGGTGAAGGAGCAGGGTTCAAGGGGAAGAGTTGAGGTCAGAAAGGTGTTGGGACCTGGGTCACATCAGGTCCTGTGAGCTGCTGGATGCAGCTTGACTTTCTCACAGGTGGAGATGGGACTCACTGGAGGGTCAGAGCAGAACAGGGACAGCAGGTGACCTTTGGCCTCAAAGTGGAGTTTGGGCCAGTGTGTGGAGACACCAACTAATGAGGGACTGCTGAGGTGTCCTAGAATTGAGATAGGCATGTGCCCCACAATGGTGGCCTTCAAGGCATGAGCAGGAGCCAGATCCTAGATGGGATGTGCAGGTGGAGCCACCCCAGCCCCCACTGCGCATAGGCTGGCTGAACTGCCATGTTACACACTTGCCCTGGGCTGCACTTCTCTTGTGGCCAGGAGCAGGTGTGGTTTTACTAAGCCTGGAGCTGGGTCTTCATGGTCAAGACAACTCTGGTCTGGACCTTGCTGACCACAGCTGCATCCTGGTGCCCGGGGCAGTCCTGTTGTGCCATAGTTTGTCATCCATTCCCTCCTATTCTCAGACATCTGGGCTTGGACTAGGTGTTGTGTGCTCTGCCTTGGGGTTTCACTGATACCTGGAGGTGTCCCAGAGGGGCAGGGTCAGGGCAGGGGCAATCCCTGAGGACAAGCCATCTCCTGTGATTGGGAGGAAGAAGGTGACAGAGAGAAGCCCAGATTTCACTCCTCAGTCCCCACCCTCTGCTGCATGGTCACCCTTTGTCCCCAGGGCCCTGGGAGCCAATAACAGTTGTGCAGGCCAAGGACCCAAGGGGCAGGGTTCAGCCAGTAGGGCATGGGCTTGGACCAGCACTGGGAAGCAACTTCAAGACAGAGGTGGAAGTTCTTGTAGAAAATGGTTGTAGGAAAGATTGGAAAGACCCCTCATTCCATAGAGGTGTCCCCAGGTAACAAGGGAAGACAGTGAGGCCCCTATAGACCCAGCCCTGACAAGAGGTGGGTCTATAGGATCTCTGGCAGCTGCACTCTGGGGAAGCTGGCTCCAGGACCCAAGCCCTGAAAGTGTGTACCTTGATACACCAGAGGTGACTAACCAAGAAAGGGTTTCCAGCTGTGATCCACAAGGCCCTGGAAGAACACAACTTGGATAGGGACAAGCCAGAGGACTACATGCTGGTGCAAATGATTTCAGAGGATTGAAGTAAGTCAGGGTTAAGTTGGAGAGGGTGATGGTGGAGGGGGTAGGCTGAGCACCATGTCCGCAGCATGAAGGTCCAAGGCCCCCTGGTCCCAGTGTACCAGAGAGCAGGGTGGGTAGGCAACCTGTCCACAAACCATGCTGCTCACCCAGGGCAGCCCTTAGTGCCCACAGCATCTTCTCCTGACCTGCTCCTTCTCCCTTATGTCCCCTTCCCTGGACATGAACAAGGCATTTGTAAATCAAGTTCAACGCTAACAACACTGAGGTACCAGAGAAAGGACTTTTCACCTTGGACCATGAGCAAGATGGCCAAGCAGAGGGACTCAAATTGAAATGCATCCTCTGGGCAGGAGGGGGTGAATGCTCCACCAAAAGCATGACTGCCTTTATGATCATGAAAACTAGACAAAATCTCCTTGATCCACTTAGAAGGCCATAGGGAGCTGACTCAGTATTCTAGAAAGTGGGAAAGGGAAAGGATCCAGAAGAACTACACAGACCCAGAGACAGGCATCCTGGGCTCTGAGGACTTAGATCCTTAGATCCTTTCTCAAGCACCTGGGCCTTTTTCTCACTCCCCAAAGGGGCAAGAAAATTAACCAATGTATGTGCACATGCTATGTATGTGCACAATAAAATTCAGTGAGCTGATTCCCCTCTCCCAGCCATTAGCCCAGGTAAATTAAAATGACTCCCACCATTCCTAGAAGTTGGTTCAAATCCTCTCTTGTCTTTTGAATGGAAAATGGGAGCTGTGAGGTGTGCAATGGGACAGAAGGACCCATCCTACAGAACAGGAGGACTGAGGACTGCAGAGGTTAAGAAAGGAGATGAGTAGCCACACCCCTGAGGTTGGAGCAGGAATTCCAGCCCAGTATTTCTTTCTAGCTGGCTCTAGGCCAGGAAGGCAGGAGGAAAATAGCATCAATGTGTAAATACTTGCTGTGTATCTGGAACTGTCTGGTCATGGAGGCCTTCAGGAAGCCTGCTCGGGAGGCCTGGGTCAGGGCTGCTTTTCACTGGGCCCTAGTAGACTTGTCCTGGGTAATGTTGGCTTCAGGGGCCATGCACTGGGAACTAGAAATCAATTTCAGCTCTGAGATCCTGAGCAGAGAAGGCAGATGGGTATGGGGTGGGGGATTCTCTTGGCAGCTCCATTTTGAGGTTGGCAGTTATTAGTCATTGACACTTTTCAAACAAATGTCCTTGATTTTTAGCTGTGACTCTGCAGAGTCTTTCCTTTAGGTAGGCATCATTCAGAGGGCTCCTTTTTGGTCCTGGAGTTGGACTGGGGGATTCAGGTCCCTGGAAGGGGCCTGCTTTTGTGGGAGCACAAAGAGATGGGGTGTCCTGTGGTCCCCTGAAGCATAGCTTACCACCCTTCTGTCCCACTCTCCAGTGCTGCAGATCCTGAACAGCATGAATGTGTACTATGCTATGCATCCCTCGCCCAAGTATCATTTTCTGCTCACGAAGTGGAACACACCCTTGGATGACAAGGTCAAGAACAGAGCTATCTCAGTCCTTCTGGGGAAAAAGCAGAGGAGACCCAAGTTCCTAAAGGGGAAATTCTCACTGGCCCCTCATACCCACCAGCCTCAGGGTCCCCCTTCCCAGGTCTGCCTGGCCAAGTAGTTTTGCTGACCCCAACTTCAGTGGACCAGGCTAGGCAGGCACTTCCTTCCCTGCCAGCCACTCTGGGCCACCCCCAGTCTCCACTTAAACCCCTGACTCTTTCCTGCTGCCCTGCAGGACTCTACCCTTTGAAAGGCTGTCCTGGGCTCCTGTGACCAGGACACTCTCTTAGGCGACCACTGAGGTTCTCACCTGGAGCCCTTGGATGACATCCATGACATTCCACCTCACACCTTACACAAAAATTAACTCCGGATGGGTCAAATATAAATATAAGAGCCAAGACCATAAAGATCTTAGAAGGTAATGTAGGGAAGCATTTATAGGATCATGTATTAGGAAATGGTTTCATGAGATTTATACCCAAAGCACAAGCAATGAACAACAAAAAAAATAGATAAATGGGACCTCCCCAAAATTAAAAACTTGCAGTTCAAAAGCATTTGTCATGAAAGTGAAAAGGGAGCCTACTTAATGGGAGAAAATATTTGGTATCCATATATTTGATAGGGGCCTAATATTCAGTGTATATAAAGAATTCCTACACCTCAAATAACAAATTTAAAAAATATGCAAGTTATTTGAAAAGACACTTATCCAAAGAAGAAATACAAATGGTTAAAAAGCACATGAAAAGATGCTAAACATCACTAGCTATTAGGAAAATACAGATCAAAACTACAATGAGATATCATTTTACACCCGTTAGTCTGGTAGCCATTAAAAAACAGAGGACTACAAGTGTGGCAGAGGATGTGGAGGAAGGGAACACTTATCCACTCTTGGTGGGAATGTAGAGTGGTACAGCCATGGTGGAGGACAGTTTGACAGTTCCTCAGGAAGCTAATTATAGAACTGCCATATGATTCATTTATCCTAAAGCTGGGTATATAACTGGAAGAACTGAAAGTAGGGACATGAGCAGGTATATGCACACTAATGTTCATAGCAGCATTATTCACTGTTGCCAATAGTTGGAAACAACCCAAATGTCCATCAAGAGATGAATGAAGAAACAAATTGTAGTATATACATACAATGGAATATTACTCAGCGGTAAGAAGCAATGAAGCCTTTACACATCGGATAACATGGATGAACCTTTAAGACCTTATGTTGAATGAAGCAAGCAAGCAAGGCAGGCTCTGATGGACAAATACTACATGACCTCACTGATATGAATTAAACAAATTGAGCAGGCTCACAGAGCTAGAGTCTGGAAGATAGATTTACAGGAGCCAGAAAGGGAGAAGAAAATTGTGAGTCAATGCCCATGTGGGCAAAATCTATGATAAGGTGGAAGGGTGTAGTTGTTCTGTGGATGGGCATAACATTTGTGCAGTGTTGTTATTGGGTTAAGTGGTGCTGGTCTGTGAGGGGAGTTGATGGGCAGGGTGGGTTAGACTGTCCACGGAACTGGGAGGAAGCTTGGGGCAGGAACCAGGTGAACTCTGGGGATTTGCTGGAATGTGGTTGAAAGTACAATGTTGGGAATGTTCTTTTGGCAAATATGGCAGGGGAAGGATACTGGTTTAAGGTATTGGATGTGGGAGGCACGTGGGACAGGGCATACCTGAGGCAGGCTTATAGGGAGTGCATAACATTCATTTTGCCATAATGTGTTATATCAGAGAATGGAGACTTGTTATGAGCAGAAAGATGTTGGACTGCCATCCTGAGGATTCCTGCTATGATCGCAAATAGAGAGGTGGCAGTCTCTTGAGATTATAGGCAGTGCCTAATAGGGGAGGACAGGCCATTATTTCAAGCCCTCAATGTTGTTGCAAGTAACTATGAATCTTGTCCTTCAATGAGTTAATCCTGGTGTGTCCTGAGGGGAGAAGGAGGGTGGAATAGAATAGATGGAATGTGGGATATTTTTGGGATGATCGAATTGTACTACATTATCTTGCAAAGATGGATGCAGACCACTTCAAACTTCATCAAAATCTATAAAAGTGTATAGTCCAAAATGTAAACAATGTAAATCACTGACCATTGATAGTATTAATGTTTCAATATTTGTACATCAATTGTAACAAATGCATCATCCACATGTAAATTGTTATTAGTAAGGGATAGTGGGAAATGGAGAGGTTGTTGGGTATATGGGAATCACCTATATACTGTACATGACTTTTCTGTAACCTAAAGCTTCTTTGAAGAGAAAATGAGAAAAGTAAAACACTGGGTGAATAAATGGAAGCAAATGTCACTGTACATACAAGACAACAGAACTTACAGTGATGAAAGACATAATATCAAATATTTTTTAATTTTATATTTTTTATTTTATTTCAGATTTTTAAAACAATTTTGTATTTTGTTATTTTTTAAACTATCATTATATCATTTTCCTATTGTATTTGTTTATTTTGTTGGCTTCAATTTTGAAGAAGTTTTGGATCACTGAATGGTTAAAATTGTGGCAGGGGAGGATCATTGGTGCTGAGTGTCAGAGATGTGGGATGCATGGGAGGAGATTCACCTGGTCCATACCTATAAGACATATGAATGTTTTTAAGTATTCATGTGACATTGTCATAGTGTCACTCAATAAACAAAGAAATATCAAATTTCCATGCTGTTGATTTCTGCCACATTCTCTAATGTGACAGCAAGAATCTCCCGAGTACAGGGGCAGTGACTAGTGAAGGAGGATGGGCCATTGATGGGCCCTTCATTGTGATGACTGTACTTATGAACCTTTACTTTACAAGTTGAAAATTAGCATAGTATTAAAGGGTGCCTAAGCATTACCTCCTGAGAGCCTCCTTGTTGCTCAAATGTGGCCTCTCTCTAAGCCAAACTCAGCATATAAATGCATTGCCTTCCCCACAGCATGGGAAATGACTCCTGAGGATGAGCTTCCCTGGCATTAAGGGATTACTACCAAGCACCAGCTAGCAATGCAACTGGAAAAAGACCCAGACCAAATGACCAAAAGGGGTAGAAACAAATGAGTTTATATGGCTAAGAGACTTCAAAGTTAGTTGGGAAATCATTTTAGAGGTTATGCCTATACACGTCTCAGCAAGTACTCATTGACTGCCAAAGTAAATATAACCTCAAATAGTGGGGCTTCTGAGGGCTCTGAGACATCCAGACACTATAGTCAGAGCAGACAGCTCAAGAGTTTGGCACCCAGCCAGTTGGCCCTACTTTGGGATTGATGCTTACCAGTGTGATAGAGTTATACTCAGTCGTGTTTTCCCTACACATGGCTCTGCTGCCTCTCTTTTTGAATAGTTATTATTAGAGTTGATTGGTGTATGGCCAAGATACTTAAAGCTTTGGGCTGTCCATGTACCAGTTTGGCCCTGAATTGGAACAGACTTGCAACACCTACTTTCCAGTTAATTGGACTCAACCAGACAACTAATAAAGAGATGATGATTGACAATGACAAACTCAAGGAACAGAGAGAGTCTGCAACTGTAAGCCTGATTGTTCCATCTATCTGTCCCATGGGATCAAAGCCCCTTCTCAATTAGAGGTGGAGTGGGCATCATCATCACAGAATCCTCAGGATTGGGGAATGGACAATGGACTAGAGTAGACTTACAGTTTTTCTACTGTAGACTTGTCATCCTAGCAATGGAAGAACGTTTATCATGGATGTGGAAGTTCTGAGGGACAGGAAAGGGGAAAATGGGTGTAATTTTGGGGCATTTTGGGACTTGGGAATTATCCTTATTGACTTCATAATGACATATACAGGCCATGGTATTTCTTGTAATAACTTGCAAAAATATGCCGAAGAAAGTTTAAACTACAATTTAAAGTATAATCCACGCTTAGTGGCAATGTTCCAAGATGTGTTCCTCAATTGTGGCAATTGTACCACAGTAAAGAAGGACGGTGTTGGTGTGGGAAAATGTGGGAGGGCTAAGTAGCAGGGCATATGGGAATACCTTATATTGTTTCTGAAACATTTATTTAATGTAAATTTCTTTAAAAATAAAAAAGTATATTAA